>VXAU01005289.1:0-81869 GCA_013399695.1 Formicarius rufipectus | reverse complement strand
GGGGGGGGGGAAGAAAAACAACACACAAAAAAACCCCCCTCAACCTTTTGTCTATAAGCATGAGGCAAATTAGGAATTATATACTGTTTTCTAATAAGCCTATTTGATATTATATATCGCTTTTGAAGAGCGTAGTTGTAATAAAGTATAATGGCATGAATGGTCACAGACATGAACATTTACTTGGTGTGAAGCATTTTCACTGCTCTCCTAACAGAATGGATATGTCTTGACAAAGGGAGATGGCATAGAGAGCATAGCTGACATTTTCATGATGGAATAATGAAAATAAGTGTTCATTACTGCTGGCTTTTTCTGAAGAAGATTCTCTACTGACAGAATGATTCTCAGTGAAAAATACCGACATCATCAGTAGAGAAGCCTATCTTTGAATAGCAAATTTTTCTCAGTAATAGTAATTCACAGTGTCAGGATCCCATTAGTTACCAGATGGATCATTTAATCCACCATCTCCCTCAGTGATCTGTTTCCCCATCAGTCTGCTGTCTCATGCCTTTTGAACTTGAGACACAGTATGATTGTGGCTAGTGAACAACAGCACAAATGCTGACACCGAACACCTCCAAATCCACTCTTCAGATAATGGAGATCCTGGAGAAACAGCTAGGAAAGTGGTCAGAAAATTCTGCACTCTACATAGACCTCAGGTGGAATCATTATACTGGGGTCCTTCTTTTCTTTCTTGGTTTTTGGTTTGCTTGTTTGTTTTTGTTTTTTTATAAATAACTTGTATGGAGCAACTTGTACAAGACAAGCTCTTGTTTAGTTCAACTCAGTATAGCAGACCATTTACAGGTATATTACTTTATTTTCCATACCTTTCATTTCAACATATTTATTATCCTTCACCTAATAAATCTTTTATCAAGTTATGCATAAAGCTTGGATTGATTTAGAAAAGTGTCTGTGGCAGGTTTTACAGCTGAAGATCTCCAAAGCACTCTTTTATCACTACCGGATTTTCCATAAATCAGCTAATACCAGTTGGTCCCTTTGTGCAGCTCAGGGCCTAGCTGAAGTGTGCCCTTTGAGGGCACTCCAACTGCTTCTCCCAGCGCATTTACTCCTTGCCCTGTTCAGGACTCATCAGCTTGAACAATGTTCACAAAACCCAATGTTAAAACTGGTGCTAAAGTCTATTCTTCAGGAAGCATTTGTTTGATAAGTGATGCGCCTGCAACTCGCAACAAGCAGAAACAGAGGTGACAGTTGCATGTCCATGGGGCTCAGTTTGGGATGAGGGCTATCAGGAGCAAAAGCTGTCCACCATTCCATGCAGGAGGTGGTCATGAGAGCTGGCAGGAGGCACCAGACTCCTTTCCTGTGGACTAGCCTACTCACTGCTGAGAGCAAGCCCAGTGAACTTTTCTGAGGCAAAGTTCAGTGTTTAAAATTGGATAGATTAGTCATTTCAAGGTAAAGAGCTGAGGCACCATTCAAATGTGTGATGGCTGTCAGCCCTCAGGTCTGCTGGAAGTTGTACATTGCTCTGAAAAGCCCTGGAAATTACAACTGAAACAGGCAACCTCCTGCTGCCAGAAGACTTATATTTGTGGTAAAGGGCACATTCCCTGAAAAAATTAGAAAGGAGGCTGTGGACTAAAACCATTGACTACTGCTAAATGAGAGGTACTACTGAGGTACATCATGGAAGGTGTGAAGTCAAACTTCCCCAATGCTCAGAGGTGTTAAGCCCTCAAACACTGTTCTTTAAGCTGCACTCTCGCAGCCTTGCGCTGCAGAGGAGAGGTAACATTTTTTTGAAAGCTCATTGGAAAAGAATTTGGCTCTCACAGGAGGTCAGTGGGATTTAGCTCCTTTAGATCTACATTAACACATTTCCTCTGTGTCCAGCCAGACGTCACTGATGCATCACAGCTTTGAACTTTAGAGGAAGCTGGACGGCTTCTGCTATGCCTTGCCCAGGAACCACGAGGAGCCACAAAACCCAGTCCTTACACTCTGTCACACAGGTCATGCTGGAGAACCGTGCACAGTGCATGGGTGTTCAGGCTGGTCAGAATCCTCTTGCTGCCTTTTATGACCATACAAAAAGGGAAAAGAGAAGCAAAGCAAAAAATGAAAGGAGGTCAAGTACTGTGATTTCCTGCTCTTATAATTTTTTCCTCCTGTGGAAACACAAGGGGAAAGGTGGGAACACTAGGCACAGAACATTCAGTCTTGGATTCTCATTCGCTTCAATTCTTTTTATATTGAAGTTTTCTCTGTCGTGTACAGTCACATCACAGATTTGTTCCTTTGACTGAGCAAATGACTGACAGTTCAGGTTTGCCACACCAAACCTCAGACACCTGAGTTTACACCTGAGTTGGGAATGCACTTCCCTGTAGACAGTAGAGAGTGAAAGATCTCTCCAGGGGTGGTTCAGATCTCAGATGGACTGACTTGCCCTTGGAGATACTTCACTCAATTTCATGAGACTATACAGAGAACAACAGATTAATGTGCTTCAATCCAAAGCTGGCATTTGTTCCCCCAGTGGTTTCCACTGGATGCTTACCTAAAGTGAATTTGTATTTCAAAAAGCTATATAAAACCTTTGATGCTTTTTTTTTTTTTTTAACAAGGGTGGCAGTGGACTGGAAATAGATAGAAAATTCCCAGCCAGGAAGGCAGTGTCAAGACCACTGTGCAGGAAGAAAGGAGAAGAGGTAAATCCAGGGTGATTCTGCTACGACCAATCAATACTCAGGGGTCTGTCAGGCCTGGAAAATTAGGAAATCCATCTCATATCTCTCAGACACCTGCAGCTGCCAAAAGGCTGATACCTGCTCTGGGACAGCTGAGGGAGTGGAGGACATGCCCTGGGAGCCCAGAGCAGCTTTCGGCTCCCCAAAGCTGTGAGTTTGTATCAGCCAGAAGAGGATGTGAAATCCAGCCTCACCAAAGCTGTCTGGAAACAGAACTGTCTGGAAAAGCATTAAGGAAAGGCCTTAAAGCCTGTCCACTGCAGCAGGTTCAGATTAAAACAGGTACATTGCAAGCAAACCTAAAGCCACTCAAAGGGCTGGAGAGCTGGCTCTGGCTCAGCTTGCAGGGATTATGTGCCTCACACTGACTGACTTCATGCCGATAACTAGCCCTGGTGCTGCTCAGCTCCCATCTCCACTGTAGATCCCACCAGGGGCTCTTTTAGCAGGTGATAGCCATTTGCTATGCAAAGCAAAATCTATCTTGAACCTGCTAAGTGATGGATGACACAAACCCATAGATAGTCTTTTTCTTTTTCTTTTTTCTTTTTTTTCTTTTTTTTATTTATAGAAGCATCAATGTGCCCAGCTGACCTCATGAGGCAATCTTTGCATAGTACCTCTTCCCACCCATACATTAAAAATTGTCCCGTGTAGCCACTTCCACACACTCGTGAACATTTTGCTTTTGTCCTTTCTTGTTTTGTTTCCCTTAATCTAAAAGAAGTTACTCAAACTGAGAACATATTGTTGCTCTTTGAGTGTGGAAAAACATAACATAGCAACTTGTCTTAGCTTTCTAATAGTTTCACGATGTGCTTTTAAACAATGTCAAACTTGTTCAAGACTCATGACATTTGAAGTTGGCAAGTAAATCAACATTTGTTTTTTTCAAAAGTTAAACTTTTTAGAAATAAAATGGTTGCATTTATTTCAAAAGAAAATATTCATCCCTGGTTTTTTCTGGGTTTGTTTTTTTTTTAGACACAAAGTGCTGTGTATGCAGGATTATTTTTATTTTGTATGTATGTTGCAGTGCTCAATATTTTAATTGCCACTTCCTCAATAAAACTATTGGAAATCTTCCATCTTGCCATTAGCACTTACAAAATAACTGTTAACAATATGTTATCCAGACACAGAAACTTTATAATTAACATTGGACTAGTCTTCAAAGTCTAGTGACTAAAATATATCCTATAAAATTACTGGACTTCATTCAATGCTATTCTGCTGGTTTAATGTTCAATAAATGTGTTGAGGGGAGATATTTGGCAACATGCATTAGTCTCTCTGGCAGAGAGAATGACTACAATGGAGTTTGCTCTCTGCTCTGTGGCAAGAGCGCCAAGGCTGTATTGGGCTGCCGCGCAAACACTGAAAGGTTGCTGCTGGTGTGAAATAACATAGCTCCCAGACACACTGCTGTGCAATCCTTCAATGCAACACTCCTCCCTTGTCAACTGACAAGGAATTGGATGGTTTTCACATAAGCAATAAAACACAACAGGCAGTGTATTTCTGGACCATTATAGCACAACTGGGGTAGTGTCAGAAGGCTGAAGGCCAACCGTCTCAACTCCAGGAGAAATACAAGATTGGCTCTGAAGCATCTTAATGCTATCCCAAAATGGAATTTCTACAGTACATTAAATAAGGAGGAATACTTAGTCCTGTGCCTTTAACACAGACATGGACATGATGTCACTGGCAGCTAATTAAGGCTTATTCCAGCCAGAATTGTGCTGCAGCCATAGCAGGCCATTGCACTGGTAAAGAATTTGGAGAACAGAATGAAAAGGATTGGAATGAACTTTTATTTAGATCAAACTATGAAAAACACATCATAATGGATTAAAAAACATGATTTTGCAGGATCAAGGTCATTTAAAGCAGTATCTCCAAATAATTTGGTTGTACAAAGCTCTTTGCCCATGGGAAACATCTGAAAAAACTCTGCCTAGTTTCTGAGATAAACAAGACTAATGGACCAAAAGAAATGTGGATACAGTTCTGGGAGTTATTTTTACTAGAGTATAGTTCTTAATCCAGCCAACAGTACTGTCGTGTTTAACACTCTAGATGCTCATGGAGTGAAGTGGTCACTGTTCAGTATACTTTCAGTTCTTTTTAAGTGTGAAATACTTCACATTCAAGTTGATATCTGTGTCAGGAGCTGCTGTAGACAAGAATTAGACCGTCCAGGGTTCCTAACTAGCAAGAAAAGTTGGGAAGCCAGGAACAAACTCCTTCGCCTTTAGAGCCATGGGACTCCATGGGACACTGAGGAAAGGAGGGGTGCAAGTGAGACACAGACAGGTCTCCCAGTCCTGCAGTTTTTGCCCTGTGTAGACCCAAATATGTGAAGAGAAAAATTAATAAATGCACACTACAAATACTAATACAGAGTTTTGCTGTATCCAAAAAGCAAAACTTACTGTTTTTCTAGTTTGCTTTACTAACTTTTTACAGATCTTTGAGCAAGCAATATGAAAAAGTGTAACTGCAGTATCTGGGCAGATTTCCTTCTGAAAATAAGCCTAAGTAGGAACCGTTTTCTTATACTCTGCCTGTTCTCCACTCACAGGTCATCTAGTGAGGCCACAGGTCAGAGTAAGGGCTTCAGTGGAAGAGCAGCACCAGGGAAGGGCTTTCATCTTTTGTGCTTATTGCACACATGAACATTTCCTTTCTGTCAACAATTTGGACACTCAGTCAGACCAAATTATTTTCAAATTGCTTGTCATTGCCTGAGCAGGTTTGGTCTCTTTGCAAAGGGTGATTTTTCACATCCATCACAAGGAGGAATAGAGAGTTGAGCAAGTAGTTGGATTGCTGAGGGGAATGGTTTGGTCTCAGAAACGTCTGCTAGAACACAGTGCAAGCTCCTGTCATCTGGTTATTTCTCTGCACTGAGTCAGTGGACTCATTCTGCTCAGCACTCTACTAATATTATATCTAATGATACACTTGTGAAGTTAAGTTACAGATCATAGTGAGGATAACTGAGTTGTGCTGGTATAACATTGTGTCATGGGTTTCTGTAGCTGAATTTTAGTAGAAGGGGGGGCTTTCAGGATGGTTTCTGTTAGAAGCTGCTAGAAGCTTTTCCTGTTCTGTGGAGCCAATGACAGCCTGGTACAGGAGGGACTTCCTGCTGGTGGACAGAGTTGAGCCAATTAAGAATCACAGTCATGCCTCTGTGATAACGTATTTAAGAATTGGGAGTGTTGTGCAGTTGAAATTCCAGCCATGAGATAACAACGCAGAGACCAAGGTCATAGCAGGAGGAGGCAAAGGAGGGACCCCACGCTGGAGCAAGGTGGGGGGAAGGACTGAAAGCTATTCCCCTCCCCTCTCCCTGAAGCCTGTGGAGATCTTTCGGGGTGTGGAGACCCCCCTGCAGCCCCTGGAGGAGGAGGTGGATGCCCAAAGGAGCTGTTGCCCTGTGGGAGGCCCAGGATGGAGCAAGATCCTGGAAGAGACTTGTAGCCATGACTCTTGGAGAAGGGAGATCCACCTGGAACAGTTTTTTCCCCAGTAGAAGTGTTGCCCGGGGGGTGGACTCATGTTGGAGAGGTCTATTGAGGACGGTCTCCCACATGAGGGACCCCACGGGAGCAGGGCAAGGACTCAGAGCTGTGGCCCCCCTGCAGCCCGTGGTGAAGACCGTGGTGGAGCAGGTTGTCCCCCTGCAGCCCACAGAGACCATAGGGGTGCAGAGACCCGACTGCACCCTATGGAGTGACCCACAGGACAAGAGCAATGGCAGCAACAACAACACCCGCCTGCAAAATTCCCATTCCCTGCTCCCTCAAACTGCTGGAGGGAGGCAGGAGTGGGAGCAGAAAGGTGTTCTTAAGACTGATTTATTTCTTACTTTTTAGTTTTATTACCTTTAGTTTTAGTTCTTATCTTGTTATTAATAAATTTAAGTATTTAGCTACTCTGAGTTTGTTTTGCCATTCTCTCTCAGCTGTTTTTTGCCTTTTCTCCTTTTCCTTTTCCCTCTGGGAAAGGGCGGGGCCTGGAGGTTTGGGTGGACACCGGGTGAAAACTGCCACACATTGCTACATCATGACAGTCAGGTTTCAGAAGAAAAACGCTGATAATTTGTTAGGGAAAAAGTCCTTTGTTTATTCATTGTCAAGCATTCAGACTGAAGAGAGACAAAATGTTTTGGAGGACTTATTTTCCATGCATTTATTTTTGCCATCATCATATAGTTATCAATCATAAGAGCAAAGAAAAGGAACCTATAAGGGACTCTAAGATGTTATCTAGCTGATTCAATCCTGGCATGGTAGGGCATATAACTATATGTACTCCATTCCTACCACTTGGTTTTCTAACTTATTCTTGGGCTCCCTTGATGATTTGGTTTCTTGCTTTTCCTAGACAATCTATTTCAATGCTTGGTTATTTATTACAATAGGAACAACATCATTACCATTTTGGTACCTAAGAGAATTATGCCTTGTTTAAATTACCTTTTTTTGCTGTTCCCTTGTGCTACCCTCATGCATCTGAAGGCTATTATCACAATTACTTTTCATTCTTCTGCAGAATAAACAATCTAAATTCCTTCAGCTATTATTTGTAATGTATGATTTTAGACCTTTGACCACAGTCACTGCCCTCCTGTGGTGTCCATCCACCATGTCTTTTTGGTGTGCAGCACTCAGGGTTTACCCACACTGAATAGAAGGAACTTGTCTTACATCTTACAGGTAATATCCCTGTTAACTTCCTTCATCTGAGCTTAAGTGGCAGAGAGAAAAACTGAGAATCATTCACACTGTGACAGAGGTAGGTATTGCAAGACAAAATATTTCAGTGATCATTATCCAATAAAACCATTTTCATCTTGAAGTTCTTTTATTTTCATGATCGTTTGCTTGAATAGCCACAGAACCTGAATGCAACTGAGGACACAAAAACAGCTGTAGCAAATTCAGACAAATATCCCTAAAGCAAGGATGTTGTCTCATTAGGAACAATAATTATTGAATTAATACAGGTACCCTTCCTTAGGACAATGCAAGATCATAAATTATTCTGCAAGTTTGATAAAATAAAGTGGTTGACACTTATTAAAATGGTGATAGATGTACATCATGTTGTAGTTTAAAAGTTTTAAGAAAAAAGAGGCAGTGCTTCTAAGGAGAACACAGTATCTCTTATGGTCTAAAAACAGAGAGAGAGAGCAAAACACATACCCTTCCCCCAACAACAAACTAGCTGTCATCCACACAAGCTGTCCTCTAGACATGCTTCCATTTGGGACTTGACAAAGGGGTTTTGACTCAAATGCTTCTCTCTTTTTTTTCCAACTATATTAGTCAGCCTAATAAAAGAGACAACCTCTGTCCATAAATCTTGTTTCTCTGGTGCCTATCACTCCAGTACTTGCTGCCCTAAGCCCCTAGGAATTCACAGATCATTCTGTCTCTCTCTCAAAAAGACAAAAATAAAAAGGTCAGATGAAACTCTACCCCTCTGCCGGGCCATACTCCAGCGTGAACAAGCAGCGTCAGGGATTAGCCTCAGACGAGCAAACGTGTTGGTACAACAGGGTACAGTGCCATGAAGAAATGTGACCTTTTATCCCAAAGCCATGAGACCATAAGAGTCAGCACTGCACTGATGCAGTGCCACTGAGACTGGTTTTGAAAGGCTGTCCCAGTGTTCCCCTTGCTCTTCTGAAGCTACGAAACTGCTGGTGAAACTTCCGCTCCTTTGGGTGCATGGTGGCTTTCAAAAAACACAATCTCTATTCACGAGCAGGAGAAAATCACCAAGTGATTTGTTACAAATTATTCACCATGCTCTAAGAATAACCAATTTATTTCATTTAAAAAGAGGGCACCAAGGTTCTCTGCAAGCATGTGAGCATTTTTCCCCAAGGAAAATTTCATAATGGTTAATATAAGCAGAACTACAGTAGTGCATATGGTTAACAGCTGCTTTAACATGATATGGCATAACAACTGCCTGGAAATCATTAGCCTAACTTTTCTTTTAGCATTTGGGTAATTAACCAACAGACAGAGCTATTTCAGTTTATCAGATAATACATATATTTTTTTTCTGTATTATTTACAGTACATATAATGCGGTTTCTCAAAATAATGCATGAAATGATTGCTGAGTGGATGAAAAGAAATCATTGGTCTCAATAGATATTTGACATATATTTAGATCTTTCCAAAACATTGAAGCACTCATGGGTTCCAAAGAAGACTTTCCTTTAAGGAAATTAAAACATAAAACTCTATTACTGTTAAGGTTGCATAGAGACTAACAAAAGCCTAGAATATAAATATTTATATAGAGATATAAATTTTGTTAAATATATTAAACCGTAAAGGAAAGTTCTCAAGGACTTTGATAATGTAGATCACCTTTCGGTTCAAAGATTTTCCAGCAGGTTTTTATTGCTCTTTACAACTGCCACCTTCCTCATCTTATATCTCCTCATAAGATTTTTTTTGGAAATACACCTATTCTTTATCTTAAATGGAGATATCAGGAAAGTGCTAGTTCTTGTTGTATTAAGCAGAGCCCAAATTGAAGAAGAAGATAGACCAGCACCACATATGGAGGATAAAACAACCCTGTGCTGATCTACAGAAAACAAGAGCCCATTGTTATGTTGTGTGAAAGCATATATAAACTTGTGCAGAGTCAAGGAAGTATAGGAAGGCAGATTGAAAAATACAGTAGTTTAATAAGCCAACAACTCTACAATTCATGAATATTCCTGGTCTAGGAATCAAAATTTTGTTGATTAAAAAACAAACAAACAAACAAAAACAAAAACAAAAAAAGCCAAACTTTTTTGCATATTCAAACTTTATTCATTCTTCAAGAGTTAAACTAAAACAATAATATCACTTCAAAAAGCTTGTTTAAGAAGAAAATAAGGTCAAAAGGGCATCCTAAAATTTACAATGTACATAAGTGGCAGAAATAAATACTTAAAATTGTAAGACTTTTAAAATTGCACAATTAAAAAAATTGTAATTTTTGTCCACTTCATGGGAGTCCAAGTAGAAGGGAGGTAAAGAATAATGATGTAAAACTTTCCTTTCTGCTTCCCAGGGTGTTTGCACATTTGTATTTATTTGTGCACCCGTCCTTCCTAGAGAACAGCTCAGAATTCTCTATTTAATACCCATAGAAAGCACCCTCATGCAGGTGCATCCATGTTCTTTTGAGTAGGGAAGTGAAATGCCCTTCAAAGTTTGGTCATAATGAAGCTTTAGGAATGGGGAGGGAGAAGTGACATGACAAAAATATGAGTGGTTATTCTGCTGCCTGACAGTAAGCCAGAGATTAGTTTGACCCAATGGACTTCTATTTTGGGTGCCACAAAATGTACCCTTCACTCTAGTTGCTCCTTTTGGACCTCACCCATATCAAAACATACACTTCTTTACAACACACATCTGAAAACACAGTGGTAAATGCTAATCCAACAACAGACTTTGTAGCACAGGTGTGTTCTTGCTTTGTAAAGCAAGAGTCCATTTCAACAGTAGCCATTTAGTAAGAAATGCATGTAATGCACTGCTGCCTGAATCTGATCTATCATGCTTCTGCTAATACAAAACACTATAGAAGACAAAGACAAAAGACTTATTAAACATCAGACTCACCACCGCTATTAATTAGCTTCCTGTTAATGAGCACAATATGGTCTCTAAAGTCCAAATCTACTGATTTGAAAGGAACTCAACAATAATTCCACCATCCTGATAGGCTTTGACAAACTACTAAAATGCCTGTTTGTGGTCATCACTGGACAGTATAGTCAGTAAAGATATATGATGGTGTTTCCACATTTATAGGACCTCTATATGATTTGTGTTCCGACATGAGTAATGACTGCAATATCTGTAAATTAATGGAGTAGATGCATCCAATTGCACTTTGTCAATGGAAGTAGTTGCAACACAGAGCAAGAGCTTATGTAATTCTGAGAGCTGAATTTCAGGAATAGATACAGAGCTGAATCTGTTCATAGTTTTGATACCATGGGAGATAAATAACTGAAAAACTCACACTTCCTCATAAATGTCATGACCTGACCTATTTCTCCAAGATATCTATATTTCTCCAAGTCGAGAATGCTTGTGGGTTGACAGTTTTGCACAAATTCTAGTACTTGACAGTTTTGCACAACATCTAGTACTTGACCATTGAGTCTCAGGAGTGTTTAATTGCATTTTGAGTGCTTCAAGTTAGACCCAGGATCCTGCTAAAGGCAGGCAAACATCACCCTGCGGCTAAGAAGGTCCTTTTGAGGTGCAGGAGTCCAAACATCTTCCAGCTGAGCATTCCGCTCCTTGCAGAGGAGTACATAGCACAAACTGCCATACACAAGCACATTTTGACATCAATATCTGAGCCAGATTCCCAACCTTCCTCAGAAGTTTATAGGAGTATACTGTGCACTTTCAGATTGTTGCCATCTTTGCACAAATGAGGCATACAGCCATTCACATCTAAGAGGTCGCTGGACAAAATAAGCATGTAGAGATCTTGTGAACATGGGTAAAAAGTAATTCTTACTAAGGGAAAAGGGTTTTTACCTCACTTGCCCTTTTTCACTCTTATAGGACAATAGCTGGAATAAAACTGCACAACAATGGAATCAGATTTCTAATCACAAACTAATGTCGCCATTCTCAGCATATTGTTGGCCTCTGACCAAGTTCCATGTGGGTCCAATACTGCAATCTTCATTCAAATAAGAAGAGATTTATCAAAGTGAGGATCAGGACTTTTGTCTATAAAATCAGCTGGTTCCTGTTAGAAGATTCATTCAATCATGATGACATGTGTGATTATCTGCACCAAAAATCAGCAAAACTCATTCCTTTTGCTTTGCAATATTCGTCTCATTGTATCTTATCAAAGCCTTTTTGTTACTCAGACCAGTGACTGTAAAGAATTATCAGAAAAAAAATTTCTGGAACTGCTTAAGATTTCATGAGGGGGATGGGATGACTGCATAGAAATCCCCTTTCAAATTAATAGCATTTGAATCCTGAAACAAATGTAACACAATAAAATTGTCTTCAGTATCACAATGAATTTAATGAGTCTTAGAGCAATTCAGGCACAATAATGAAATACAGAATCATGCAAATAACAATAACAGTAACAGACAAATATTCCAAGAACAAGCACTGCATCTATCTGACTGTAAAAATGGTAAGAAGATGAGAAATTAAATCAAATCAGAAAACAAACTTTAAATGGAAATATTACTATCCAATTTATAATTTGAAATATGTCTAAAATAAAAGTAGTAAGAAAATGTTAAGTACCCAACCACACTGTTCCTATTTCAATGTTATATTCCAGTTTTATATATTCCATCTTTGTGTTTTGATATTTAGGCCAACCATCCTGGGAATGCTTTTCATGGTTAGCCTCCTGTTTATCATGTATCTTCTCTTATTTGGCCCTAGGAGCTAAGAAATAAAAGCAAAATAAAAATAATGGTTCATTGAAAGAAAACATAGACAAATTATCCACTTTTAGTCCCATTTTCGGGAATATTATAGGTACTCTCTTTTTTTGGTGAAAAATGGGAAATGACACATTACAGTTTCTAGATACTGTTAAATCCTGAATCTACCAGACTACATTGAAGAGTACCAGCAATGTTTTTGAAGAGACTGCTGCCAAAGAACAAATAATATCTACACTTCCAGACTTTATATCTTAAAACTTTCCCCAAGAATAAGGTGAACATTACTCCCCATCTTTATGGGTTTCTGAAGACACATTTAATCCATGAACTAACTGATTTATTTTGGCAGAAGAGCTGTGCTTTTCTCTTTCTGTTTTGTGGTGGTTTTTGTTTTTTGGGTTTTTTTTGTTGTTTTGTTTGTTTGTTTGTTTTGTTTTTGTTTTTGTTTGTTTGGTTTTTTTGGTTTTTTGTTTGTTTGTTTGTTTGTTTGTTTTTGTTTATTCTCTTTGGTTGGTTGGTTGGTTGGTTGGTTGGTTGGTTGGTTGGTTGGTTGGTTGGTTGTTTTTTTTTTGGTCTTTTTTTTTTTTTCCTTTCTTTTTTCCCCCCTATATTAATTTTTTCCTGCAAAATGAGAAGGCTATCAGGGCAACTTTTTAAAATGTGAAGATCTGCTTAATAAACTCCTTTGAGACTATTTGGGACACAGATGTTCTAATTATTAATTATAGCTAAAGATATGATGATGGCAAATTAGATGGCCAAGTTTTATACTGTGAACCTACTAAATCTCTATTAGTGACCTTTTCCAACAGTATGCAACAAACATATTACTGCAAAGCTTACATTAAATATAATGCACTTATGTAGCCACATAGTTGAATGACTTAAAAATCATGCAAATATTTACAGTCTTCTTCTGCGAGGGAAGCATTTGCTTCTGTAACATAGAGCAGTTGAAGTTCATCTAATATGATGATGCTTCTCTTTTTTCATGGAAAATACACAAAACTTTCCCTGTGGATGTTTTCTGGTAAAGCTCATGTGGCTCAGCCCTCTCACTACAGAAATAGGACAGCTTGCTTTCAACGAGCACAACATGGATCTTGACCTTTGAAAACAGGTCTTTAGTATTAGCTGTCTTACTGGTGCTTAGGGATCTCCATTAGTGATCAGGACCTGGCTCTTCTAGGTACCTCATACACATATAAGAGCAAAATTTTACTCCCCTGAAGAGTTCAGAGACTTAAGAAATTCAACCAGCCAGCTGTGGCTGGTGCAAACTCCTCACCAAAGGCAGGTAGACATCTCCGAGATAACCACAAATAAGTCTTATTTTCTCCTTTTTCTGGTGTGTCAAAACCCAGTTTCTCCCTGGTTTTATTTTTTACTATTATTAATTTTTTCTCATTCCCTTTCAAACCCATCAGTTGGTTGCCAGAGAACTTACCTAAGCCATCAGGATTTTAAATTTAGCTCTGAAAGAAAGCAGAGGGCAGGCTTATGTACCCACCTCTGGTGATGTAAGGATAACCTCAGGGTCCACACTTCCAGCCCAGCCCAGTGCTCAGCACAGGAAAGCTAAACACACTGATTTTCCCATGTCCTCAGAGACACTAGCAAATCCTCTCTGGGCTGCCTGGTGGCAACCACTCCAGTAAACAAAATGCAAATTCAGCACAGTTGGTTCCTGTTTAATCCTTATGCGCCAGAGTCAACCTGATCAATCCAGCAAGACTGTTTGCCAGGTTATGTCACTTGAGGGACTTGGCCTCTGGTCTGAGGAGCTTGCCTTGAAGTTCACTGTGAGATTTTTCAGCCAAAATACTGTTCCAATAGTGATTGCTTTTTCCAACCCTGAGAGAAGAAATCTCATAAAACTTGTATTCCTGTTATTATTGTGGGACAGTAACACTAACATTATAGTAGTACCCAGAGGCCTGGAACGAGGTCCCATCATGTTGTACGCTGAACATAGTCATGGGTTTTGGGCAAGGCGTCGGCCCTGCCAAGGCAACAATCACCAACATGTGCCTGCAGAGGAGCTGGAGGTACCAAACTGGAGGAGACCCCTGTGGTTGCCAGGTAGGTGTGCACTAGTCATGTCTGTCTTCAAATGCCCACTCTTTTTTTCCAAGGGGTGGGTATCAAGAAGCCTGTTGGAAAGAACACTTATATGATACAACATAAGACAGAGGGTAAGATAGGGAGGTCATACCAATTCTCACAGAAGTAAGAGAATATCTGATCTTTGCATCATCATGAGCTTAATCAGTGTGTTTTTCAAGAGACATATTCCAATTACGTGTTGACCCTCCCAGGAACACTTTTAATGGCTTAAGGTAACCAATAATTGGCTTATGTACTCTCCTGATGTGCCAAGATCACCCTTTCACATCCAAAAGGGCAAGTGAATGTGCACACTCCCAACTTCTGACTCTTCAACATGTCTTTGAAAAATGTACAGTGGCCTGCAAGAGAGTGAGAGAGGAGATGTGACCGAACAGAGCCTGTCTGATGGGAGCTTTCCATGGTTTAGATAAGTGATCTCTCAGAGAGACAAGGGAGGGCACAGTATTTCATTATTTTATTTCATAAAAAAAGTATTTCATTAGCTTTAGTGGATTTGATTAAATATTTTAGCACAAGAAAATTCTAGTTACTGTGCCAGTTTTCTTTAATGGAGAAGCAATAATTGATTGATACATGCTATTTATTGGTACTCTTTAAACACTATGTGTTGATTTAATCCTTCTCAAGGACAATTTCAGTCCTAATGTTGCCATTTGTTCTCTGTCCTCGGGTACCTGCAGACTGTCCCCATGCTTTACCTTTCTGTGAGGTACTCAACAGCCACATAATGTTTTGCAGACCCTATTTTGAAGACTTTTTAAATTACATTAATAGTTTCTGGACTATTAGTTTAGACTGGCAACCCCCCATTGACTTCAGTGAAAATCTGTTAATTTACACCAACTGTGAATTTGGATCTTTACTTATTATTATTTTTGAGGACAGATTGGTTTATTTTAAAACCTGGCTGTTGATGCAAAATGTGTGAAATAGACTTTTTTTGCTGCATAAATATTTTTAAACAGTATTTTCAAGGATTTTGCAATGAGTTACATGAAGCTGGCAAAGCTCTAGTACCCCCTTCATCTGTGCAAACAAAATTATGTAAAGAATAGGCCTCTGGGATATTAGCACATTCAAGCAAAAAGAACATTAAAAAGCAACTTTTTTTCTCAGAGACCCTTAAAGTTTTCCCATCCTGGCCCCTGGAGTGACATTCCATCATCTAGAGATTATGCCTGATTTATCCTGACTAGGTTTTCTTTAGACACCAGATAGGACCAGCTGGCTAGTTCACTGCTTGCCTTTGCCATCACTGCAATGAACAATTAATCTCATGCTGTGAGTCCCTCAGTCTATAAAGCCTACTCCAGATTCAATTAAATCTCTAAGCGTAGGCACAAGGCCATCAAAAAGTTGTCTTTCCATTGAATTTAATAGGATTTGGCCTAGAAAGTTGATCCTCTGGCCTGGTAGTCTTTCCCACATGAGGCAAGCCTTTCCTCATTACTCAGAATTACATCGATATCTTCCTAGCAGCAAGTACTTGCTTAGCTATACACCTTCTTAAATGTTTTAATATGATGAAGCAGTTGAGTATTTCTAAACATAGACATAAATATGAGACTTTACTTAAATGGTTTCTGCATCCCTTTGATCATTGTCTAAGGCAAAAACTCATAGCCAAGGAATGAAGTTTAAAACCTTGACATGAAAACCAGGGCTTGATATCTGGCTATTGAAAGAGGGCTGTACCCACCCTGAGGCTGCAGGGTTGCTCTGCCTTCTCCAGAGCTGCTGTTTGTTCAGGTCTCTGCTCATGCTTTGACATCCTCTCCTTCATGCAAGGTAATCTTTCCCTTCTCAACAGTGTTTTGGGGAAGACAGTCCTACTTGATGCAATATCCAGTCTCCCTCCTAATAATGAAGAAATTTTCCTCCTCAGATCTAACCACTCTTATTCCAGGCTTTGAGTTAGTTGCACACTTAGTACTGCCAGAGTGAGAAGGTAACAAACTGGACAACAGCAAGACACAAACATGTACATGTATATGGGATGTCTCTGATCCTTCCTTGGAGCTTGAACTCCTTTCACTTCCTCATCTCCAAAGGCTGTGGTGGACATGGTGGTGCAAGACTGAGTGCAGATGGATGAGAGCTGCATAGCCAGCTCCAATCCCAGTCCCAACATGGAGAGCTGCCACAAGTCTTTGGGCATTAGAATGTTGAATGGCTTCTCCTGACCTTTGTTTCATTTGAAGACCTGCATGCTTGCATCAGTGCACCCCTCCATCTAACAACAAGAGATTCTGCTGACTGCCCCTTTCCATCCACCCCAGACCTGCCCACTGTCTGCCTCTTCTGCCCAGCCCCTTCTGCCCAGCCCCATCTCACTTTGCACTTGCATCCCCGAGGGGCTGCTTCCCCAAGTGCACTCTGGTTCCACACTCTTGCATTCCCATCACACACACACAAATATGGTAGACCATGTGTTTCTTCAGGGATTTGCACAGCTCTCTGCCCACCTTCCTGCTCCCAGTTCCCCTGTTCACAGAGTGGCAGCAGGGGCTGGCCAGGAAGATGGGTGAAGAAAGCCGGGGGATGTGCATCCACCTGAGATGCTCCTTCCTCCTGGAGGCGTAGAGCAAGGCGCAAGGGGCCAGGCAAGGAGGGCTTCCTCCCAAAGGCAAAGCTGAAATTTATTAGAGGGCTGGAGTTCTGTCTTTAGATCTTTCCTGGCTCTGCTCCCAAGAAAAGCATGTCAGTGAGAAGAGCTGGCAGCACTGCTGGCTCCCCCGGCTCCTCAGCTCTGGAAGACAGGCTCAGCGCTCAGCCCTCCAGCTTCTGAATCGCGGCTGAGCTGCACGTGGAGCTGGCCCTCACTCCCAGACTTTGCTCTGCCTCTCCATGCGCTGTTTCTATGATTCACAGGTGTTGTGCATTTCCCTCCACGGACTGAAAGGAGTTTTCAAGAGCTCCAAAATCACTCAAAGTTAATGGGAGCCGGGAGCCCAAAGTGTCCCTGAGGAGCTGCACTGCCCCAGCACTGCTCAAGCCCTGGTGTGTGCTGGAACTGGGATTCCTAAGTCACAGGATGCTTTTAAAAATGTATTGAGCTCTCTCACACAAGTAGGAGCCAAGAGCTTGCAAGTTCTGGTCTTGCTTCTGCAATTAAACTGTTCTGAGGGTTTTTTTAGGCAAGTCACAATCCTACTGAGCCTCTTTCACCATCTGTAAAAAGGAGATAACAATAGTTAACATCCTTCCAAAGTAAATGTTAATGAGACTTCAGCAGCTTAGGTCTGCATAGGGTCTTGAAGATACAAGGCACTGGGAGAGCATTATGTGCTGTTGTTACTAATTGTGAATATCCTTTGCTTAAGTTAGTTGTCAATTATTATTAAAAGTGAGAATTTGTGATCCAATGTAATATTACTTGGAAAAGATTTAGTATCTTTCACAGCCTGTAAATAACTTGGTTGTATTTGTCTGATGCAGAGATGGTAATAGGAAACAGATTTCAAAAGTGATGCAAAAAGGAATGTGTGGTTGTTCTGACAATACAGTTTTCGTAAATTTAAACCTGATAAATCAACTTTGGACTTATATTTTCTCTGAGGAGGATATTTTTAAGTGAGGCAACATTAAATGAATTCCTTAATTGGAACATAAACATTAGCACTATGCTTCTATCCTTCTGTTAAATTCTAATGAATAAACAGACACATGTTGGGGCTTTAAACAACATTTGGCAAAGCAGTATAGGGAATTTGTTCACAAATTGCAGAAGGAATCTGAGGAAGGTGTTCCCTCTAGCAAACTTTTAACCACAAGTGTAAAGGGACACATGCATTGCAAGTCTAAACACATTGATGTCACCAAGGGCATTTTGACACATTAACCGTTTAACAAAACTGTTTGTCTTCACTACCATGAAGTACCTACCTGAAGCCATCTAAAATTTGGCAAATGAAAGATATTTGAGCAGCAGTGAAGATATTAGATCAACTGACAACCTCATAAGGGAAATTGCTCAGGCACAGGAGAGCTCTGTTAATTTTTCTTTATTTTGTTCCTTTTCTTTATTTCCTCTGGAACCACAGGACCACATTCACTCAAACTCTGTACCCCCAGCATGAATGTTTGTTTTTCCTCCCCCATTCTGTTCACTCCTATGGATTCATGCTACCGTGGGCTTCCCTGTAGTGGAGGTTATCCTTAAAAATCAACCTTAATGTAAGGGTAGAATAGCTATTGGCTGTTGTGTCAGGAATAAGTCAGTTTAAGAAATGCAGAAATTTTCTCAGGGATATGGGATTGCTAGTTAGAGTTTTCCTCCCCAGCTGACTGAGTCTACATTCCCTAACACCAAGGAGTTCCCAACCCTTCTGGGCCATGTTGCACCAGCTGAAGGATTATTGATGTTGCTATTCTTCTCCTTTTCATAGGAGCAAGTAAGCACACGAATATGGGTCATTGACGCAGAGCAGCCAATTTGTCTGTGGAAAATGAAGTCTGGGCTCTTTCTTTCATGGCTGAGGGGGTTTTTATGCTCTCAAGACTCGTAAAGCCACCGTGTACCTCCAGATGTATGTATGGTTTTGTGTGTTTTTAATGTAACTTCTTAGATCCTTTAGATTAAAATCCATAATATTTTTCTAATATAGTAGAAAATTTGGAAGGGTCAGCTCTAATTAGTTTTATTATAGTTGGTAGCAGTTCTTGGCATATATGAATCTTTAATGGAATCTAGACTTCCATGGAGCTGTAGCAGATACGAATTTCTCACAAGAACTGAAAGGAGTGAAAATTCTGGTCTTCTCCATATTTCTAAACTGTCAGTAATTTTGGAATCTATTGCAGATGTATCCTACTAACTGTCAAGTTACTTAGTAAACCCAGCAAATTACTGCATACTCACTCAATAAAATTGTTAGATACATAAAATAGCAAGAAAGTTCTCAAGGTTTTGCTTAAAACTCAGCTGGAAAAAAAGAAAAAGAATTGTTTGGGGGTTTGGGTGGGTTTTTTTTGTTTGTTGGTTTGGTTTGGATTGGGTGTTTTAAGCAAAAAATACAGTTAGGGAAAATGAATGTTAAAAAATAAGCGGCACAAAATGAAGGCTTACATTTCCAAACCTCGACATACCACATGTGCCTATAAAATACAGGAAATGGGTACAAATGTGAAGCTGCACACAGGATTAGAGGCACATGAACACATTTAAAGCAGGTGGAAATAATGTCAGCTGGAGCAGTAATGTTAGGTTTGTACTGAGGGCAAAGAAAAGGTGGGACTGTACTGCTATTAAAGTACTCTTGATACAATTTTCTGAAAAGAAATCATAAACATAAACAATTTTTGGCATCCTTAAACAAATATACAGATGTTAGTTGCATCTCTTCCCGTTGCTTTTAAAACAGGAAAGTCTCCAGGCCTTTAGCTCAACTGAAAAACCTCCCAAATGCAGAGAGCTACTCTGTCAATAAAAAGAGTCTTGGAGAACATCACTGAAATTCCCCTTTTTTGTCAACTGGCATTATAATATCATGCAAGGCCAACACATGACAACAAACTATTGGGAAATCTGTGGCCTGATGCTTGGTTATCCTTAAATAGGTGTGTCGTGCATTAAAACAATGATATGATGCACAGGGGACAAGTAATAAGATAGCCTCTACTGCCCCCACAGACTCATCTCTGCAAGATCAGCACGAGTGGGGGCAGTCCTGTGCAAAAATCTTTGGTTTTCCCTACCATTTCCCAGTTAGGACCCTTTGGGATGTCCTATATCAGAAAGTGGCTGCCAGGATCACTGTAAGGTCTACAGAGGAGACAAGGTTTTTGTTTCCTTTCTGATAATCCTACTAGCAGTGAGGGTAAAAGTAGCTTATCATTAGCATCACCCAAGGCTACAACCTACTCCTGAAGATCCTGGGGGCCGATGGAGCTAAAAGCCCAGTAGCCAGAAGAAAGGGCTGAGAGATGGCACAGAGGCACAGCACAGTATGGCCCTGATCCTGTCTGCATCCTCTGGGATATGAGTCGCTCTGTGTGCAGGGTTGGTAAAGTTTACTGCATCCTGTGCCTCTCCTGCCAAACTCTTGCTCACAGCGAGGATCCAAATCAAAGGCTCTCCTACTTCTGCAGCCCTGCCTCCTCATAGCAGCTTAGATTACACATTTTCCATAGACTAGAGGAGCACCCATATCCTATGGCTTAAAAGCAAAACCTGAAGAATTGCCCGGTCCAAAGAAATTTGTGTTTCAAAAAAAAAGAAAAAAAAAATGCGAATGATTTCAGAATCTGGAATCCTTTCAGTCAGCGCCTTCCAAAAACAACCCTGACACTGTATCCAAAATCTACTGAGGGAGAAAAAAACAAGCAAACTGTTCCCACTTCTGAAGATACAGCATACTTGCTTCAGTGCCCATTGAATGAGATAGTAAGTTTTCCTCCTCTTCGCCAGGTTAAACTACAGCTATTTCTTCTCGTTCTCTTGTACTGTGCTCTTCCAGAGCACAAATAAAGCACCATCTGGCCCTTCATTAACTCTATTTTATTCCCTTTGATCTCATGTAAACGATGAGAAAAAGATCTAAGACTCCCTTCTCCTCTTTAGACATGTGCATAACTCACATCAGTGTCAATGAGAGTTAAACATGCCTACGGAGAGGAAGAAATAGAAACCACTGTGTGTTTCACTGTAGCATCTTTGCATTTGCAAAATGGAAACAAAATGGTCCAAAGCCTAATTCCCAGATCACATTCCTCCAAGTCTCAAAGTGAACCTTAGAGAGGATGTAGAAATACCAGGATACTGTGACAGGACACAATAGGGTTGTTGATGTTCTCATTCATAAAGCAAATCATATTGTTGTCAAGAATTCAAGAGTCTGCACCTCAAAGGAAGATAAAAAAAAGAATAAATTTTAAAATGCGTTTTGAAGTTTTCCACAATGTACTTGATCTTCTATTTATATACAATACAAAATTTGCTGTAAATTAAAGCTCAAGGTCACAGCGCTTTCCAAAGGTCTTCTTTTATTTCCCCTTCTCAATTCGCCTTCCTAAGCAGCGCCATCACTCCCCAAGTGAAGGGAGCAGGTTTAGCATTATCTCTTCTCATTGCTGGTCCATTTGTAAGAGCAAAAGATCCTCTTTCTGCTTTGCTCTGGGCAAAGAAGCAACGGATCTGGAGAGCTTACAATTGCCAGTTAACACACCACACTTTGAAAGGAATGGGGGGAAGTTTGTGCTGATGTAACACCACTGGTGGTGAAGACCAGGGTTACATGCACCCACAGGAGAAATCCAGTCACCCAGACATTAATGGTCAGGCAGGGAGGCAGGGACGTTGCATACTCACGTCCCCTGGGGTGGGGTGCTTGGAGTGGGATGCTGAGGCATTCACCCTTGCCTGCACCACACCCTAGCACCGAGGCTCCCTCTTGCTGTGCCCTCCTGTCAGTGGGCTTTTCAGCCTCTGACCCACACCTCACCATTCCCTGCAGTGAGGCTTTTCATGAATTTCAGGATGAATGACTATGGTGAGAACTGACAAGCCTGACCAAGAGCTCATAGTTCTAAATATATGGCCCCTTCCACCCAGCTGAAGCCCTCTATATGCATGTGTATATATTTGTATACATACATGTACATATATATATAAGGCCTGTTTCTGCAGTCGGGGTGTTCCCGGCTTGAGCACGGACCGTACACTGGCACTGCTGCGTTGCCGCCGGGCCAGGACGAGAGAAAACGGCAGGAGCGGGGTTAGGGAAAGCGGAGCTGCTGCGCGGGGCTCAGCAGGCGCTCAGGCGGGCATGGCCCGCTCCCGACGGGCTTTAAGGCGTTTCGCGGCACCGCGGGAGCGGCTTGTCCCGACATCCGCGGCTGCGGAGAGCGGCAGGGAGCACCGCGGTGCCGCGGAGCCCCGGCCCCGATGAGTCGCGGGGACAGAGGGCAGGAATCGGGCCCTCACAGAAGGTCGATTTCGCTCCCCTGGCGTTTAATGCGGGCTCTGATCTAGTGCAATAATCAATAACCATCCTTCAGTCTTTGAACACCAGGGGGCTGAGAGGACTTTTCAAGACAAATTCCTCGGGCGATGATGTATATTTCACACTTACTGTGCGCTTTCCACTGAGAAGCGAGAAGAAAAGAGAAAAGAAGAAGAGAAAGGTGAAAAAGTAAAAGAGTATGTAGAGAAGAAAACGCTGAAGGAAATAATTGCATTTATCTACAGAAATCAACAAGTGAAAAAATCCCGACCGGGAGGCTTACCTATATTTAGTGGGGAATACTTACATCGATATAAACATCTGTGTGTGTATATGTGTTTAGAATACATATATATTTATATTATCAGGTATACATATACACACAGGCATTTGTTTATTGTCAAAAAGGCTCCAATAGGCTTTACTCACGCAAACCTTAAAGGAGAGGGAATATAAAGACCCGCTTTGCTCAAGTCCCCCACTAGCGCCTCGCCCTCGCCCCACTCCCCGGGTAATTACAAGTAGAGTGCTCGCACAGTTTTTAATAACTGTCTTCCTTTCAGCACATAGAAAAAAGCAATATATTTAGAAGATATATTTTGTATGCAACACTTGATAGGGAACTCGGGAGAATTTATCTCCGCGATGTTATTCTGAAAGCATTTTGGTCTGGCTGATAGCAGAAGAATTTAATTTTGACCAGCCAAATGCCTTTTTTCAGGTGACAGAGTAAATCGGGCCATGCTCAGGGGCTCGGCCGGCACCACGCTGCAGCGGGGCATCGCGGATGGCATAAGGAGCCGGCACTCGTGGGCTGCGCCGCAGAGAAGCCTGTTTGATGGTTTCTCCAAAACTCGCTGCCGAGATGGTGCTCGGTTTTCTCCTTGTTCAATGCCTTTCTACCCCTAAAACCTAGTCTGCTTCCTCTTTCTCCGACAGCTCCTCGTTAACGCTCTCCCCCGTCGTTTCTGGGTGTCCCGGCCGCACGTCGGAGCGCAGCGGCCTCGTTCCCAGGCACAGTCCCCCCAAAAATGGGCACTCGGAATCGAGGGAGCTCTCCTGACAGCGGTAGGAATGCCCAGCACGGATAAGTGACTGCGGGGAACTTCGCCGACGTCCTGGGGTGCGCTTTGCCCCATCACCGTCCCCACACATCAGCCGCCGCCAACCCGTGGCTCTCCTGGGCTTTGGGGGTGTTTGCGTGGGGAAAAAAAAAAAAAAAAAAAAAGGAAAAAAAAGTGCTGCGCCCCCGATTGCGTGGGTTTGCGCTCCTTCGGCAGCGAGGGACGAGCGGGGCTGATCCGAAAATCCGGGGCTGCGAGGAGAAGCCTTCGGGCTCCCAACACCACGTCCCGCTGCCCGGGTAAAACTCAGTTGGGGAAGGTGCGTTTCGGTCAGCGAGACAGTGCAATTCCCCTCGCATATAAACATAGGAACGGCCTTTCATGAAATTCAGACAACTTTGTAAAACACCATCTACTCACACGTTCACACCGAGAAGAGCAGTAAAAGGATATGACTGTAGGGTCTGGATTTTATATTTTCCTGTCCTCTGGGGTCTGGTTTTAGACGGAGGGGATTGTGGTTTTTTATTTTAGGGATTTTTTTTCTTTTTCTGTGCGGGGAAAGATTAACCTTTCGAGCTAAGAAATACAGGTGCTCCCAGGAATTTCGCTCCCCCGCCCCCGCGACGCACACATCTAGACAACAACAGCCGAGCCGCGTTCTGCGGGACAGGGAAAGGGAGATTACAGCGTTGAAAGCTAAAACAAAGGGCTCCCGTGTTTCCCACCGAGCGGTACTGGGTTAGTTATGGCAGGGAAAAAGACTAGTCCTTAGCAAGGAGGGGAAGCAGGAAAAAAGCCAGTTCAAGGCGGTGAGGCAGGAACTCGTTCAGAAATTGATCTACTCTTGGAACAGGAAAAATTGACTCTTCCCTTCACATCTGTCCGATGATTTCGGTTTATTTATAGCTGATGGGGAAACATCATCTTCTGCTTCCCCTCCTTGGAAGCAGGAAAAGCACTAGTAGCTCTCTCCTATGGGATATGCTTTCCTGCCGCCGAGAACAAGCGCTGCCTGCGGGACCCGGTGGGGGCGGCGCCGAGTGCATCCTGCCCCCGCCGCTCCCACCGGCCGCGCCGCCGGGCCGCTGACCCTCGCCGCGCTCAGTCCAGCAGAACCTTATACCGACTCGCAGATCAGGGTCGTGTTTCGAGGTACCTCTGCGAGGCGTGGAAAAGGAGACCCAATTCTACAGTCAGACTCGCATAACGTTCAGAGGAGGACTTAGCAGAGACCGTAAGGTCAGCTTCCGAAGCAGCCTGCTGGGCCCTTTCGTGGTCATTAAGTCCTTAAGTAACCCTGCATCAAGAAAACAAAAATGGGGGCGAGGAAGCCTTCTTTGGCACGGTTCAGTAATAAAACAATCGAAAAAGCTAAACCGCTTCCACTCCGGCGCTCGAAGAAGAGAGTTTGCAATTAACTGTAAAATCCCCTTGTGAGTTAATGACCTCTAATTTGTGAGGTATACATTCACTGGAGTTACTTTCTTATTTTATTTTCTCTCTCTCTTCTTTTTTTTTTTTTATTTTAATTTTTTTTAAATTTTTTAATTCCCTGGACCTCCATAGAAATATCTTTATTTATTTGCTATAATGCAGCAAAGCTACGACTGCGACATTCCTCAGTATTGAAAGAACAGAAAATACTCGCTTGGGTACCTTTGGCTTTGTAAATAACTGCTTTGCCAATAGATGGCATAGTGTCCTTTCCATTCTGAGGAAGCTCCGCTTCCCCGTTTATTTACCTGGCTTGTTTGTTTTGCTCGCGCTTTTTTTTTTTTTTTTTTTAACGCATAAACGTCTCTTTGCATTTCCTTCCCTAGAATACAGAAAACATAGGTATCTTTAAAAAAGGTATATTGCAAAAATTAAAATTACAGATGTAATACATACTGTGAAACCTATAAAAACGCGTTTACAATGGTTACTTAAAAAAGAAATTTATAACTTTCATATGTACCTTACTCGTGCAATATGCAACTGCCATATGTTTCCTAGTTCCATAATTCAGTTTTTCCTGGACAGCTGGAGCAGGTAGTACTTCTTAAAGTACATTTCATGTAATATGAGAACTAGCTCTGACTGAAGATCGAGGGTTGCCATAAAGACACAAGCCTCGCTTAAAAAATGTTGTTTAACTACACATCATTTCTTACAATGCTATGATATAAATGTTCCCGTAGACTCGCGTTATGATAAAAAGGGGATATACTGTATCTTTTTATTGCTGAAATCCCAGCCTCGCAAACATAAATAATTCCAATTAGTGACTCTACCCTAAACTATAGTGATTTAAGGCTACCTGATTTAATTTAATTCCATACGTTTTCATATTTTGCCTGAGACAATAGCGAAAATCTGAGTTAAATTTATAGTAAAGCCAGAGGTTTCTTCAACTCTCATTTAGCATTTGCAAACTTTTATTTTGTGACTGAAGTAATGAAGGAGTTATTTTTAAAAATCACTTGTCTTAAAAGAAAAATAAACGGAAGTGGGAGCATCGTATTAAAGATTGGAGATTTCCTTTTAAATTATTCATACTCGTGGCTGCTTAATTATAAATTAAGATATAAATATAAGCATCATAAAACGCAGTCACTAGAATATTTATAATTTTAACACGGATGCCTTTATACTGTATTTTCAATTCTTTAATGCAGTTCCTCAGCTTTTTCACTCGTTTGGAAAGCCTAATGGCTGGCTACGCATTTATTTTCGTACGCTGATCTTATTTACGCTCCGGAACAGGAGAGCAATTTTTTTTTTTCTTTTCTTTTTTTCCCCCCTCAGCTTTAAAACGAGACCTGAGGCTGCAGGGGGGGCACGGCGGGTAAGGATGGCCGAGCTCGGCGGGATTCACGGGGAAAGGCCGGTGCCCGGTGCTCCTGCCGGCGGACGGGGCGCCCCGTCAGCGGGCACGGCGGGCCGGCCCAGACCCGTTCGCCTCCTCGGTGCGTGGCCGTCACGAAGCAGTCCTGAAGCGAAGAAAAAAAGTGCCACTCCGCATCGACGAGCCATCCTCTAATTCCACTCGCGGTGGCTGTTTGAGGGCCGCCGTCCCGCCGCCGTAGCCGCGGTCCTGGCAGGTTGGGCTTGGCTTCGCGGCGATTGGCGACAGCCGCAACGAGGCTTCCTTCCCCCGGGCAAGGCTAAATCTGAGTCACCGCAGACGGCAAAGGGCTATGAGTGCGGTGAGGCCGCGGGGGTTCCTCTCGCCTCCCCGGCTTGGTTCCCTTTTCTCGGCTCCTGAGCTAGGAGCACCGAGAGGAATGCTGCAAGCTAGCTGGTCCCCTAACTGGTTTTTTGGGAGCCGTCAGTCGATTTGCCGAGTTTTGAGCCGGGGGAGTCTCAAGTGTTGGGAAACCGGGCCCCCCTCCCTCTCGTCCCAGCTCGGCCTCGAAGCTAGAACCCGTCGGGCGGATGCACGGGGCGGTGTGTCTGGGACGAATACCAGGGAACAACCAGGGCGCCGTGGGCCTGGGCCCAGCGCGGGATGAGCCGGGACCGCCCGCGTATTTCTCTGTGAGCCGCGCTCGTTATGAGCCCGCCAAAGGTGATGCACACAAGTGAGAGCAGGGTCCGGACCGCTCTTATCGGAAGCCGATGGAGTGCCCAGCTGCCGCTCCAGACGACCGTTCCTGTCGATTTCCTGGTGCCACCTTTTCCGCTGAGCTGCAGCTCAATATCCCTTGCAGCGGGGAAGACAGCCTAGCCTGAGGGTCCCCGGCGAAGCGGAACGGTCTGGCTGTAATACCCTGCCGCGGCCAGGGGGGCTCAGGGGGCTTTCCTGCCTCTTAAATATAAGCCACGCTTAACCTTTTCTCGACCCTCTTTTGAGGGTCATCTGTATCTCTGGGACAGTCACTCTAGGGCTTCCCGCTCACCCGTTATAGGAAAGTTGAAAGTGCTAATTCGCCCTCGACACCCGCTCAGACGCAAGCAAGAGCAAGGGAAAGGGACGGGAGCGAAGGTGCACTTGGAATGCACAGAAACAGGGTTTATAGACGACTTTCTCATCGACGTCTGTAACTTTTCTCCAGTTGATAATGCTTGACTGACTAGCAGCAATCAGCTACCTGCTGTCAGTTTTACACATCACGTCTCCTTAGGGTGAAGCGATTAGGTTCATTTGGGGGCGGGAGGGAGGGAGAGGAAGAAAAGGTTAATGATATAAATATGTTTTCCTTAGTGACTGCTCCTATGGTTTCCTGCTGGGAAGTTATAGAAAATACCATCTTTGAAGGAAAAAAGGATGCTGTGGATGTTTTAGTCTCTGGTGGCACCCGCGTTCAATGTTCGACAAGATCTGCAGAAATCACATTGTGAATGGGAAAACATGGCCATAACAGTCCCGTAAATATCACTCGAGTTTTTCGAAGGGAGGGCAGGAAAATACCTTTCTGGTGGAAAACAATATCTTTTTTCCTCCTGGAAGTCTAAATATGCGATTCTTCTATGTCAAATAACCAGCGTCTGGCCCGATTGCCTAAAAAACCAGACTGCATTTTAAGGTCCGGAAATAAAAGTAACCCCAGAAAGGTGTTTTGGATACATATATTACTCCATTAGCAAATCACTGTATATAGAGATTCTTCTCTCTTTCATCATGCCATAAAAAAATTAACCGGACAGACATATGGATCACAGGTTGTTCGATAAATTTAAATCCGAACAGTTATTTTGCCAAGTCAATAAATGAAAACAACATGCCACATAGCAACCTACGGAAACCTACCCAACAACAAGCGCCCACCCTCTAGAAATAAAAACAATTCGGGCGATCTGTCCATCCGCCGTAGGACGGGTAGGCTGCTCGCACCCCGCGGTGCGGCTCGATGGGATGTGGAGCGGTGAGGAGCGAGGGGTCAGGGTCTCCTCGGCGGGAACGCGCGGCGGCTTGCTCTAGGGGGAGGGAAGAGAATGAAAACTGGGCAGGATCAGCAGCCCCGTGCCCAGAGGCTTCTCCGGGACCCCCACGGCATCTCCGCCGCTTCGGTTTCTGCGCCCGCCTGCGCGTCGGAGCCGCCATCCGCCTGCTCTGCGACGCGGAAAGCCCGGAGGACGAGGGGGCACAACTCGCCCCTACGCCGGCAGGTCCGGGTGGCCGGTCGGGGCTGGCCCCGCTCTGCGCGGCCGCGCCGCATTTCTCCAGAAGCGCAGCCTCGCCCTAAAGCCCCCGCGCCCTCCGCCACCCGCACGCCGGGCCCCGCCGCCGCAAGCGCGCCCTCCTCCTCCCGCGCTCCTCCGCGCCCACCCCGGGCCGCTGCGGCGGGGTCGGTACCTGCTCCCGCGGGCCTCGCCGGGGCCGTCGCACCGCTGGCGGTGGTGCCTGTGGCCCGGCGGCCGCGGGCGGCGGGAGTGCGGAGAGGGACGGCGGAAGGTGCCGTCGGAGATGGCGAGGAGGCTGCCGGAGTGCTCTTGGACACATAACATCAATTTCCTTCCTTCCTCTCCCCCATCGATCTCATCCCTAACGCGACGGCGTTTAAACTCTTGCAAGATCCTCTAGCTTAGCACGTTTCGATCACTCTCGCACATCTGATTTCCTTCAGATTCAATCACGGCTGGAATAGGCAGAGCAGACAGACTTTAGACCACGGAACAGTTAATATGTCCCAGATTTAATATAAAGATAAACTAACTCCGCAGCACTGTTCGTCGGTGACAGGCATTAAGCATTTTCTACTCTATCAATTCAGAGCGACAGCCACTGCAGAGAATTTTTTTTCGCGGCGACGAATCTTTCTCAGACAAGTTGCCATTTCTTCCAACGCGGAGCGAGTTAGTGCTCCTACCGCGGTTTCGTTTTTGTTTTGTTTTATTTTTTTTTCTTTAATTAATTATCTTTCTGTCACATCATTTTTTCACGTCTGGAAAGCAGTTTTGCAGTTTTAACGCTGATAACCTTATTTGAAAGGATCATTTATCTCTAGGGTATATTTATTAATCAGCCCACTCCTCACTCTCTGACGAAACAGCTATTGAAATTAGGGATAAATTTGCATTTTACGGGTAGGTAAAATGCGATAGTGGAAATGGTTACGTCTCCTAAATGGCAGTGATTTCCGTTTTAGATTACCATCAGAAATCTCAGCTTTGCCACTCGTCGGCCCGAACAGGACCTCCAAGGCTGTGACACAGACGAACCACACCACAAATTTCTGTCCCTCTGTTGCCCAAAACAGCGAAGCGACTTTGAGATCCTAGTTCCCTAAACAGTGAAATTTGCCCTATAGTTTTTTTTACGGTTGGAGTGTTTCTCTTCTGTTTCTTTCAAAGAAGCGCGTCACTCCATTTAATTCTGATGAGGGGGGGAAAAAAAAAAAAAGGAAAAAATTTCCCAACAAGAATGTCCCAACAAGAAAAAAAACAACCAAACAAAAAAAACCCAAACAAAAACAAAACAACAAACAAACAAACAAAACCAATAACAACGACAAAAAACAAACAAACAAACAAACAAAAAAAAACCACCAAAACCAAACCAAGCAAAAAAATCCCACAAAAAGACCCCCAACAAAAATCTCAATAGCTTTTTCATTTCCCTGGACATGAGAAGAAAAGAATACCTATTCTCAAAACTTTAATAGTTTTACTCACTGGAAAGATACGAAAGGATTTTCCCCGTAATTATTCTATGCACCTGAATATGATTATTATTAAAGCTACTGCGGCTGGATGCATCGATGTTCATACAAGGTTCCGTTTAATTCTCGCTTTATGGCAGCCTCAGAGCTATTGGGTTGGGTTTAGTGGGGATTGTGGATGCTACGCTGTAACCTCTCTGCAGCCCGAGTTTGAATAACAACGCGATGAATCCCCGAGCACAACAGCCGAGTAACACCAGTAATTCCTAAACCCTAACAAGCAAGACAGGGCACAACGTCATTTTATAACGTCCGAACGCTTTTCCCGACAGAGCCGCTGCGCTCCAGGAGAGCCCCCGCTTCCCTCCGCGTTTCGGGGGCAGATTGGAGTGGGGTGGGGGGTCTCATTAAGGCTCATCGCAGAGTACATCTGCCACGGGCTTGGGGCTTGGGGCTGTTTCGGCCTGGGCGGAGGCGGGCGCGGGACGGCGGGCACCCCCCTCTCCCCGCCCGGCCGCCGCGGCGGGGCCCCCTGGAAGGGCGGCGGGGCNCCCGCCCCGCGGCTCCGCCCGGCCCCCGCCGCCGCAGTGACACTAATGAGCGAGTTCTTCCCACAGGTCTCCTGCCTGGAAGTGCTGACAGATCAAGGCAACAAATTTCAATTACAAGCCCTAATTTGTGTCCGCAGAGCGTTTGTTACCCATGTCAGTCCTGCCTGGCCCATCAGACGGGGCAGAACGTGGAGGAGGAGGAGGGGGAGAGAAGGAACGCATCTGCAGAAAGGAATAGATCTTTTTTCCACTTAAAAAAAAAAAAAAAAAAAAAAAAAAAAAAAAAAAAAAAAAAAAACACACCCCCCCCANAAAAACAACAAAAACAAATTCCCCCCCCCAAAAAAAAAAAAAAAATCTTGGCTGATAACTCGGATTTAAAAAGAAAGGCGAGGAAAGGCCCTAGTCCCTTGCCTGCGCGGTCGGGAGGACGGGAGGGCGGCCGGCGCGGCGGGCCGGGCGCGGGTGCCGGTGTCGGCGGCCGCGGGGCGCCTGGATGCGCTGGCTGTAGGGTGTCGGGCATGGCCGACAAGCGGCGGTCCTCGCCAGGCACCACCATGAGCCTCAAGGCTCACGCCTTCTCCGTGGAGGCTCTCATCGGGGCCGAGAAACAGCAGCAGCAGCAGCCGGCGCCGCGGCAGCCCAAGCGGCGGAAGCTGGGCGGCGAGGACGAGGCGGCGGAGGACGAAGGGGGCAGCGGCTGCTGCGCCAAGAACTCCCCAGCCGCTGCCGCCGGCAGGACCTGCGGCGACATGGACCTGGGCTGCGCCGCCCGCGCCCCCGCCGGTGAGTGCCGCTCCGCGCCCCACCGCTGCCCGCGCCCCCGGTCCTCGGCTGGACTCGGGCTCCCCTTCCCTGGGCTCTCTGATTCCCCGTTATTCCTTCTGTCTTTCCATTCTGCATGGGAGCCCGCCACCCCTCCCGCCGGCGCTGACCGTGAGAGCTCCTCGGGCCCCAGTACGGAGCAACGCAGCTGCTGGCGGGGCTGTCGGTGCCGCGGCGCGGTGGAGCGACGGCGAGGGGGGCTGTTTCCAAGGGAAAACCGCTTATACAATACAGAAATGTTTGTGAGCTGCTGCTAAAAGTGCACATACAACTATGTATATAACTATGTGTGGGCATATATATATGTATATATATGGATGTATACACACAGAGCATATATGTGTGTGTGTAATTTGCTGTGTGTGGAGGGGAGCGCAGTTTCACTCTGCGGCGGCAAAAGTTCGTGGCCGAATTTGGGAAATGCGCCGCCGGCCTCGCATCGCGGACTCGCTGCAGCCCACCTCGGCCCGGGCCGGGGGCGGCGCGGTGCGGCGCTGGGGGCGGCTCGTCCCTGAACTCCGCGTCGGGGACCCTCCTCGTATCCCGGCCGTCCTGCCGCGGCCCCGGCACTCTGGTCGGCCCGCTCCCCGGAGCCAAGGCTGCGGCCCCGGCCCGGGGCTGAGGGAGCCTCCTGCCCGCGAGGACCGCGGTGCCCCGGCCCTCTCGCTTCCTCCGCTCTCTCCGCAGGCGGCTGCGAGGAGGGTTTCCTGGCGGCCTCCCCTCCCGCCTCCCCCGGCGGCTCCCCCAAGGGCTCGACGCCCGGGTCGCCGCTGCCCACGCCGCAGGCGCCGCGAGTGGACCTGCAGGGCGCCGAGCTCTGGAAGCGCTTCCACGAGATCGGCACCGAGATGATCATCACCAAGGCGGGAAGGTAAGGGGCACCGCGGGGCCGCCACCCGCGCTCTCCCGGGGCGGGCGGGCACATCAAAGCGGGCGAAAACCGGGAGAACCCCCCCAGATTTACGAGGCAGGTAGATGGCGATAATGTTGGATGGGCACAGGAGCATGCGGCGTTTCGGGTTTCCTGTTCATTAGGGCGAGGTCTGGGAGTGCCGTGCCCTTCTGGGGGGAAGCTTTTTCCCTTTCTAGGGGGATACACATGGTAAAAACCTGGGTAGTATAAAAGTATCTGAACTTATTAGAAATTACAAAAACATATTTTATTGAATCCATATGCTACCGTCTACATTTTCAGAGAGGCTTTATTAATGATTGAAACTCAGTCTTGAACAGTACAAAGCAACATTTGTCTTAGAGTCCAGTCGAGCAATTTCTGTTTTATCTTACAGGTGCAGTGAAATAACAGCAAAAACCAGTTAGCCACAGTCAGGTTTTTACCCTCCTGCTTGTTCAGAAATAACCGAGATAGGATTTTTCTTTCCAGTAACAACTTCTAATTGATTTTTACGTACATATGTGTGTATGTACGTGTATATATATATCTATATTTAGAGAAGCAGCAAATACAGAATGAACTGGAATAGGTTTCTGGTTTATAAAATTCAGAAAAATATTAACTTGCAGTCGTGTAGTCAGGTCATCAGTTGGACCTTTTTTATTATTATTTGGCTTCAAGAATGAAGCTTTCTGATAAAAGGCATGCCAAACTAAGAAGGGCATTTTAATGTTAAAATCACCTCCTTGGTTAAATAATCAGGTTTTTTTCCACAGAAGTGTCTATATCTTGAAGGTTTGTTTTTTGGTCTTTTGTGTTGGGGGGTGTGTGTGTGATTTTTTTGGAGGTTGTTTGGAATTTTTTGTGTGTGTGTTTGTTTTTTTTCCTGCAGAAATTAGGTCGTAGTTTCGTTTCTGCTTTCAATAAAGAAGTTTTACTATACCTTTCAAAGACAGAGTAGCTCTCGCACTTCACCTTTAGTAAGTTGCAGACAGGAAGTCCCGTCTCAATAAAGACCATATTGTTGTGTTACAGCATGGCACATTGGCTTTTATAACTGCATCCTTGCGGTGTTATAATTGTATCACTGTGGATTTAGCTCTCTAATTTGCTGATACAGCAATGATACACCGTTTTCTGCTATCATTTGAAACTTTAGTGGCAATTTGCCTTTCTGGAAATCTTGGTCTTCCTGAGTGGAGGTGGATATCTCCAGAAATACTTTTCTAGCTAATATCTCAAACGGGCTTTAAATGTGTATACTGCTAAGGTAAAGTCTCAAAACCAAATGATTTACTGTCTAACAATAAAGTTGAAATGATGTGGTAATAGCTGTACTCCCAAAGCGTATCCCCAAACATACGGAGCATTGTTCGAGTAAATGCACTTTAGAAATCTGTTTTGACATATAGAATGGGCCATTTCATGGCTATGTAACTATAATCGTCCAAAAGGACTCTATAGGCTAAGAGGAAGAACGAGAAAAATCCCGCGAAGCGGTTACTTTTCCTAAACAACCATTCTCGAGTCTGTTTTGTATTAGAAATGACCTCTCTCTTTCCATGTTTTAGGAGGATGTTTCCCGCAATGAGAGTGAAGATCTCAGGTTTAGACCCACATCAGCAGTATTATATTGCTATGGATATTGTGCCAGTGGATAACAAAAGATACAGGTATGGTGACTTTAAGGCAAGGCAAAAAATCTATGATGCAAACCATAGCTTAGCTGGTGGAAGATAATGTTAACATAATATAAATTATCATAAGATCATATTTAACTCTTCATAAAGATTACTATTTTCATCCCAATGCGTTTTAAAAAAAAAGTTGTGCCAAGAATGCAAAAACAGCTTAAATTTCTGTTGAAGCTCTTTGTGATACATTTCCCTCACACTGTGTATGCACTGTGGGCAGATGCTCAGGTTTTGGCTTTCAGAGAGTGCAGTTCTGGTGCGGTGGGAAAATGTTATCATATTAGATTCCTCATCCTGTCAGTGGGAATTATTTCCTGTTAACAAATAAATATGAAAATGTACATTTTCTAGTATTAATGGCCATAACATCAATTAATAATACTAATAGCATGGATGTCTGATTTAAATACTTCTTGACCATGCTTCAATTTGATTCTATAATTTAATTTAAAAGCTATTTATCACTGAGATATTTGGTTCCTTAGTTTCAAAAAGGCTAATGTTTCTAATTACTGTTTTTTAAAGAACTAACAGTATTACTGTCTAAAAAATAATGTGAGGAACAAAAGAGGTTGTTCTTCGAACATTTGGGAGTAGGATTTGTGTGCCGAAGCTCTCATTGTTTTGACGGTAGTCCTTCGAGGGAGCTAGTTGGATGCTGCAGAAACCTCTGGTCCTATAGAAACGTTTGCAGTTTTGGGCCCGTAACAGTTCTGTTGTGAGTTGTAGCAGCACATCTTGCTTTACAAATGCAATCCCATGCTCCGTAGTAGCCAGAGGGAGCCTGGCCAAAGTCGTTCAGTGGAGACAGGATCAGGTCTTCACCAATTGCTCGTTTGATTGTTTTAACCTATACTTAGTATAATGTAGGGAAAACCACCGCAGATTTAATTGTAGATCGAGGAATATTTCAGACCAAGACTATAAGGTTGGTTCTGCAGGAATGCTGCAGTGTTTCCTAAGCAAACACTGCTCTATGTTTTCCTGTACTTACCTCATTGACTACTATTTTAGTTTTTTTCACGTGTGGTGTATAAGATTTTTCTTAGGACCATTTTAGATTGTGTGTTTTCAAAAAAGGGGTAGATACCAATGTAAGGATGCTCAGCATATACAGTTAGGGGAGACTTTTCTGAGTGTACTATAAAGGAAAAAATGGTTTTGTTTTTCTTTGGATCAGTGGAGTACAGTTCAAATGAAAACCCATTTCTTGCTTTGTGTTCCGTGTGTGCATTTACTTAGCAATCTGAACATATTCCTAGAAGGTCTGAGTAATTCCTAAATTCATAGAAAAAACAAGGTAATAATTAAAAAATAATTAAAATGTTAATATTAAAAATAAAAAATTTCTATACTGAATAGGAGTTGTTTAAACCTAGTTTCATTTAAAATAATTGCAGTCATAATGACATGCACTGTCTGCCCAATATGGTATGTGGTGCTCCCATAGCTGAAGTAAGTTAGCAAGAGTTTTTTAAAGGGCAGTATTTTCTTGGGTGACGGACTTAGATTTCTGTATTCATAACCATGCTTTTCTGCTAAATATTAATGTTTTACATTTTGTACTAGATGTCACTTTTCATTCTTTGCTGTGCTTTTTATTGCTGTTGTTTTAACCCTGTGCAGCTTCACAGACTGTCTTGGAGATTTTTAAATTTCTTAGACACGACAGTAGTCACATGGAGCCTAGTCTTTAGCTGACAGAGCAGATAGCAAAATGAAATGGAAATGAAGAAAATTACATCTAGGTCTAGATTTATGGCAACATTGGAACTTAAAAGTATTTGGAAGCTTGAACTGTTGCTCAAAATGTTTTATGTGTATTTATGACCTTATTTACTTTTGTAGGGAAAGCATATATTTAATATAAACCAAGAAATACAAAATAAATGAAAAATGTTACAACTGTTGTCTGGGGTTGAGAATTTGTCCCCAGGAGAGAATTTCACCACCATTCTAGATCTTAGTCATGCAGCTTGATCTGAATTGTATGGAGTGATACAGGCATTGGATAATTTTGGGTTTTGTTCCAAGTGTGTTGTTTTTTTTTTCTAATAAGGAGGTGAATTGCACAAAGATATGGTTTGATAGTCTTTCTTGTTTTTATTAAAAATTAGCTGAATTACTGGAATTTTACTGTACTTGAAAAAAATAACTTTCAGTTAGTGTTTTTTAATGGCTCTGTGAAGTGTTTGCCTTCAAAATAAATTTTCTACCAAAGTAGGCACTATTTTTATTATAAAATTACTTTGTCAGCATTGGCCTATCAGATTAAATACAGACTCTATGTTTTCATTTTTAAGCCTTTGTGCAACACTATTCAAGCCAATTAATATGGTCTGTGGAAATATCAAGAGCATAGTTTGACATACTTTCATTATTTTTGCTAATCATAGTATTCTTTCCCTTCAGTAGTCTTATTTATAGACTCTTATATTAGTCTCAACATGTTAAATCTTCCAAATATGGAATTACTACTCAGTTTGATAAATGAAGGACCAGATTCCTCCCTGTTTGCTGATGCTTATTCAGAGCAGAGCTGTAGCAATCAATGAACTGAAACCAGCATAAAGCTCAGTGTGTAACCTAATGTTAAGTCTGTGACTGATTTTTGGAAGACTAAGGTTAGCTCTGAGCATGATTTTTAACCTTGGTTTTTGCAGGTGCCAGAACTGATTTGAAACAGAAAAAAACCCAAGTGATTTATGTAGAATTGTGTCCGTCCTTGTTTTAATTGATGGATTCTTGCTGTATGCATGGCCCTTATTTATTAATACTAAATGGATATGATAAATTATTTTGTGGTTATAGATATTTTATTTCTTTTTATAGGTATGTTTATCATAGTTCCAAGTGGATGGTGGCTGGTAATGCTGACTCCCCTGTACCGCCTCGTGTTTATATTCATCCCGATTCACCCGCCTCTGGGGAGACATGGATGAGACAAGTGATCAGCTTTGACAAACTGAAGCTTACCAATAACGAGCTGGACGATCAAGGGCATGTGAGTACTTGCTCTTCTGCACTGTTGTATGTAGGAACATTGCTCAGCCCTAGAAGGCTCTGATGTACAGCTTCAGGGTGCCAGAAATATGCTTGACTTTTCAAAGTTGTTTTGGAATTTTACTGTCCAGATCTAAAATTTGCTTACTTTCTGCTCCAATAATTAACTGCTTATTAGAGCCTGCTGTTTTATTCGCCCCCTTCAAAACCAGAACTCTTTCTGCAGAGTAAGACTTTACAAGCTTAGATTGCCTAATACAAAGGGGCAGAATTTCTCTCATGTTTTCCCACCAAGTGTGTTACTTGCAACTTCTCCGATCGAAAAGGACACTGAAATTCACAAGTGGCTAGAAGAAACATTAATAGTGTGTAATAACTTCACATGAATAAAAATACACTTAAATATTTTCTTAACCTAAACGTTTGTGTGAAATCCCATGAGGTGTTAATAATTGCAGTCAAAAACGAACAACATGGGAGCTGGGTTTGCTCCGATGATGATTTATTACATACCTTATGAAGCAAGACCCTTTCACAGCTGAGGCTCATTACTTCTGAAAAAACTGGCAAAGACGTATGCAGTATGAGTGTTCTGTTTGCAAGTTCTAAATTGTTTAGTTATGACATTATCTAATGTGACAAAATGTGTTATGTTAATATTTCCTTTTCTCTTCAAAACTGTTGAAACATGACAGATGTAAGCCAGTATCATTCCAGCAATCCCTGAAATAGTTTTACTCACACCTTAAGAAATAATTTAAAAACAATTATTGTTTTTAGTCAGAATGAAGTCTTTGATTTTACAAACTCCCATAATAAATGTCAAATGTTGGTATCCTTTCAGAAGGAGCATCAGGTTCAGAGTGGGAGAGTTTTAAGTTGTTGGAGGCAAGTTTCGAGACAGGATGTGGATTCCATTATCCTTAGTGCAACCCCATTTATTAACCTGGATACTTTCTCCTTCAAGGAGGGGAGTGTAAGAAAATATACCTGTCATGGAGTACACTGATGCTACATGCATCTTGCAGTATAGTTGTAACTCTGTGACATTGAGCCAGGTATTTTGTTAGTTTAAGCATGAGATTTTTTTCCTCCATTTGTGTTAGCAAATGAGATTAACAGACGCAGGAAGAGAGGAGAGTGGCTGAGCTGAGCTAGCAAACGTACAAACAAGGATAAAAATCCTTCTATTTGTGTAATAATATTCATAATTTTATTCCATTCTTCCTTAAAAGAAATGTGGAGGTATTCACATCTCTGGAGTTAGCAGTGCTTTTCTTTAGGCTAGTAAGAAAGATGTTTTTTATTGCTTCTTTCCAGAACTGAAGTTGTGCAGTGTTATTTGGCAGTGTCCATTTGAGTTAAGGTTAGCGATCTAAGTTCCTTTAGTTTCCCCAGCATTTGTGAGTTTGTGACTCCTCTCGAGTGGGAGTTGCTTTCTTCGAGTGCTGAGTTTATTGTAAAGGCTCTAAGAGTGAAATGGATGCGAATGAGTAAAATGTTGCTTTTCCACCAGCAAGGAGACCTGCTGGTTTGTGCACTCGCTTGTTTCAGAGGGGCAATACATGGGTACTGTGGTCCACCCACTTGCAGTCTCAGACTGCCCTGTGATTCAGTCTCAGATATGCAGATAATTGTATTACTTTGTTTTCCAACCAAGATTTTAGCTTTAGTTTATTCTGAACTGAAACCTACAAAGTGCACACAGCATACCATTATGAGGGGGATATGAATTTTCTGGTCTTTAGTTAAGTATTTCAACTTGGAAATGAGTGAAGCAAAAGCTGAGTACAGTGATTTGAGACACATTGAACTGATTCAGAGCTATGGCAGTGCCCCTCCTCCCCAAAGTGGAAATTTAAGTATTAAAATAAAAAGACAAAAGAAGGATGACTGTAAAATAATTTCATATTTCTCAAATCTGGGAAATTGCAAACATGTCATTCATAATTACCAGAAAAGGCAAAAGCAGAAAGCAGAAAAGTGTCTCTTCCAATGGGTACATTTTTTCTTTTAAAGCTATGGTAGTGTGGAATGCTGTATTGAAAAAGCTATGTAGCCTCTGAATGCCTCTAGCAATAATGGAAAACGAATAATCATATTTTGTGATGAATATGAAAAACAATTGTTTCTCATAAGCAGGAAGGAACCATTTTTCTCAAGAGGGTACCAGGGGAGGGATGGGGAATTAGAAAAACTAGGGGTCAAGGCTCTACTGCCTCTCCAATATTTGTTCTTACATCAAGTGTTCTGACTCCCTCACCCATGTATGGAACCTAGGGAATATTTTAGATTATTAGAAAGTGAGGGTTTTTTCTCTCCTGCTTAGGCAGAGTGGCTCAGAGAAATCTTTGTGGGACCTCTACCAGGCAGTGCTGGGCTTTAGCTGTTGTTCTTTGGGTGTGCTTTCCCTGTTGTCTGGTTCTGTTGAAATTATTCCTTTATTCTTCCTGTGCTTCTCAAAGGAGTAAGCTGTTGCAAAGTTTATGTGCTAAAATCCAAGGGGTAGGTTTTTTTCTTGTGGGTGTTGAAATAGGGAGCTTGCATGACATCAGTCCAGAACCTTTTTACCTATTCTAGAGTATTAACAATCAGAATCTGTGAGAGCAGGGACCCATGACCTTGGGAACAGTGTTTTCAAACAGAGACTAAAGTAGTATTTCTACACAGTATTTATGTTGTGGTAGTTCGTGTCAGCCAGCTCCCCTTGCATTGTGATGCCCCTGAGATCAGCACCTTGTGAAAGGACATCAGCCATCTCTAAGACAACTTGCTTTGCTGCTCAAGCGCTTTCCAAACTCCTTTTTGCCTGCTGCTGTTTCCATCAGTATTTTGAGTGGAGGTTTGTGTTGTCGCAATTTTACAGTGCTGTTCTGCAGAGAGATTTGGAAGTACATCCGCATATAGGACATTCTCTGATACTTGGGTTCCATTGCAGGCTGAGGAGATCAAGCAAAATTTGTAAGAATGTGTTTTTGATCTCAAAAGGGAGTTCCCGGGTGCATTCCCTACTTTGGAAATACTGTGTTCTTATAGAGGGATTAAGACACACATTGTGGCTTTTGTGTCATCTAAATTGTGATGGCAAGGAAAAGTAAAGCTGGAGTTTGCAGTTGTCACTGAGAAGTAGAATAGTGCATGGTCTGGATGCTCTTTGTTAATGCCTTTCATCCCTCTCTCATCTGTGGAGTAAGTGCTGCATTGTAAAAGCAGTCTCCCTCTGGCTGGTTAGAGCTGGCTGATTTTTCTATTTCAATGCAGTTTTTAGTCTGAATTTCAGTAGAGGGGAAAAGTCAACATTTTTTATGCTATTTTCCATGCTTTTCAACTGAATATTTTTTGATGCAGAGGAACATCTTTTAACTTCTAGTGAAAATGAGGCTGTTAGCGTGTTAATTGTTCCTTCGTGGTTGGGGTGGTTTTTTTCCCCATTTGAAAGTGGGGCGAGGCTGGAAGCAGAGGCTGACTGTTACTCTGCCCAGACTTGGCTCCAAGTAGCAAGCTCTGCTTAGAGTCAGTGGGTAGTTATATGTTCTTGTCACAATGAAAAGCTGTGAAACATCAGCATTTCCACTTGCAGATTTTGTCTTAGTCAAGAGGAAATCCATGCTCCTCAGCCCCACACACCTTCCTGCCTGCAGAAAGCCTGAATGCATGTGCTCTGGAGAGAGGATAAAAAAGGACTTTTGGCAAAAACAGCAGCAAGGACCATGCTGGTGGTAGGGAGGTGGCTGTGTAGCCTTTACTGCCAAGCTGCCAGAGGGCTGGCATCTTCCCTGTGAAGGAGTATCTCGTTCTCAAGTCTTCTGGCTATGCTGGTTGTGCTCATGGTCATCGTGGCAGCAGCTCAAAAGCCAGGTTGCAAAGGTAATTCCAGATTTGTGTGCCTGCAGGTGCTTTGGCTACCTTTATTCTGCCACCTACCTGTGATCTCCCTGCCTGCAGCGTCTTCTCTCTGATGATTTCTTGGCAGCTGCTGTGGCCAAAGTGTAATTTTACTTTTGGTGAGAGAGGTTTATTTCCCCATGAAGTTTTTGGTCTTGCCCTGTGAGAGGTTTGTAGAGAGGCAGACTCTTCATTTGTGGATTGAAAGTAATGCCAGTTCATGTTTGGGAACACTGTGGGACTTCTGATTGGGGTTTTCTGTTGTTGCATTTTAAGGGTATGAAGGGAAAGTTGCTGCTTCTGAAGATAAACTGATAAATCCCTCTCCTTTTATGTCTCACCTTCATGGTGTTGCTCTTTAATTCATCAGGGCTTTGCAGTTATGTATTATTTATGTAAAATTCAGAGTCCTTCAGGTCATTAACAAAGATCCCACCATTAAAAGTTATAGTACAAAATCAGAAAAAAAAAAAAACACAACACACCAAAAAAAACAAACAACAAAAACAAACAAAACAAAAACCAACCAAACAAACAAAAACCAAACCAAACCAAAGCAAGAAAACCCCCACACCCTGCTTTGGATTTATTAATTGCCTGCTGTGTGTCTGTGCAGGAAATTTCAGTACATTACAGAGGCCAAACAGGTTGCTCTTAAGAGAAGGCACAGAGTGCTGTAGCAGTAATAGCCACTCAGATAAGGAGTGGGAAGTGTTCATCTCCGTGTGGCTTTCATTTCCTTTGTTCTGCTACCTGAGCTGAGTCGTTTGTAGCTGCCGGAGTTATCATTGCTTTGTGGGCAAGTGGTGGTTTGCACCACAGAGCTGTTGAGGTCAAGTAATCTGTGTGGGAGCAAAACATGGCATGCTCAGTGGCACCCAGGCAAATGGTAAGGCCCAGAATAGCAGTGGGTTTGCACAGTGAAACAGCTTTTGTTGATTCTTTCTTTTTCTATTACACCAGTATCTCCCCTGGTATGACTACTGGGTGTTCATAGGGAAACAGGATCAGGAATGTGCTGTCGTCTCTGCATTTTCATTTTGCAGATTCTTGACCGTGAAGAATTGAAAGCAGTGTTGTAAAAGAGAATACACATTTGCATGATAAAAAAAAATAAAAATCTTGCTCTGTTGAAGATTTCAGAAACTGGAAAAAGGCTTAATATGAGAACATCCATGAGGCACTCCCTGAGCAAATTAATTGGAGTCTGTGATGTCATTGTCAAAACCTTACTCACAGGCTAATAAAACCCCTGATTATCCAGAAACTTGGCTTATCCAAAATGGAATCATGTCATCTGGCCAGGACCAAGTGTATTAAACTGGTCAAACCCTAGTTTGTCCAAATGAATATAATGTCCTCTATATCATTTGGATGAATGAACTTCCATAGTGTCTAGCATAGGGGCTCTGTTGAGTACTGGAGCACACCCTTTTCTGAGGCTGCTCAAGGAGCAGGAAATTAAAAAGCTTCCCCAGAATTTTGATTAGTGGTTCCACAGGCCAATAGCCATAGGACTATTTATTTATTGAGTTACTAGTTTCTTACGGATTCCAACAATAATAGTTAAACTTCCAATTTATTTTTTTCTTGAAGTCTTCTATTTTAATGGTGGTTAGCTGAAGTGGAGTAAAATAGAGGAAAAATTCTGTATTTTAAATCTCCTCTAAAATTAAGGTGCAGTACTTAAAGGTATCTTTGTGTGAATTTTATGCATTACATACATCTATTATTTACTTTTGTTTGAGTTTTTGTATGTTGGGTGGAAGGAGTTTCTTCATTGATATTCATTGTCTATATTATATATCAAATGTCATTAACACTTTAGGGTTTGAGATTTTGGAATCATTGTACTTTTAAGTTTATGCTTCTTCAGAGTGTGAGAGTCTCAGCTTGTGTTCAAAACAGGATTTGTTTCCAACCTTTGGGATATAAGGGGAAAAATTGCTCGAATAGCATATCCTGAAGGTTCTGGGGTGAAAAAAAGAAAATTTATGCTGCTGTTAATCCTGTTAGATCAAATCCAGACTTTAGTGGAAAAAAGTGACAAAACTTTCATAATTCCAGTGAGACTTGGACTCCCAATTTGTTTGTTTGGTTTTGTTTGTTTGTTGGTTGGTTTGTTGGTTTGTTTGTGTTTTTGTTTTGTTTTTTTGTTTGGTTGGTTTTGGTTTTGGTGTTGTTGTTGTTGTTGTTTTTTAGCCAGTTTCAATTGAGCCAGTCTCTGAATTTGGAGCTCCTGAGTCGTAATTTTTAAATGCTTACGGCTGGCAATAACATAAATGCACAGGGATTAGACTACTGTAATAAGAACCTTCAGAGGTTAAAGAAAACATTTAATTTCCAGTAAGTGGCATGGTAAACACATACCATGATCTGTTCCAAAAAACTATTAGTCTTGAAACAGCAGGGCATCCTTTCTAATATTATCTTTTCCTTTCATGACTGCATAGATTATCCTTCACTCTATGCATAAGTATCAGCCTCGTGTCCATGTCATCCGGAAAGACTGTGGTGATGATCTGTCCCCTGTCAAGCCTGTCCCTTCAGGAGAAGGGGTGAAAGCCTTCTCCTTTCCAGAGACAGTTTTCACTACTGTCACAGCATACCAGAATCAACAGGTAATTTGGGTTATCTGCTTAGCACTTTATAGGCATTCCAGAGCAGACCAGGAACATAAGAGACAGTAGAAAAGTAGATACTTTTATTATACTACTTATTAAAATAAAATTGTCTAAACCCTTTTTGTGCTATGAGTAGCTTTCACTGGTATCATTGCAGCAGTGTCTGGAGGCTATAGCTGAGACTTCAGGCCACATGGGCTAGATGCTGCATGTAAAAAGTAATTCTTAATATGGAGATCACACAGTCTAATTAGCATGTTTAATGCTGTCTTAAAATAAATAAATACAACATTGAGGAGCAAGGCAAAGGGCAGTCTAATTTTTAAAGGGGTTTCTGTAACTTTAAGTGCATATACATGTCTGGATAGAATTTTTAAAGCACTTTTGTTCCTCACTCCAGTGCTTTCAAAACTCCCAAGTCCTTAACAGAGAGGCTGAGGTCTGCAGAAAGTTGCAGTCATTTTCATTAACTGCATTCAGCTTATGTTATTAACAGCAATTTATCTGAGTGCACAAAGATTAAAAGTCAAAAGCAAACTGAAAGTCGCATGGCTCCAATGTTTGGCTCTTCTTACCACTCATTTAAGTATTAGCATGCGTAGTGACACCATAGTTATTGCGACATTTTATTAATTCCATACTACTTGTTGTAGCTGTATTTTTTGAAATTATATATGCATTGATGTCTTTACTAAGAGAAGAGCAGGAGAGCCATGTAAATACTGAAATATAATTATTTGGTGCTTTTCCCATTTATTCAAATAAATTACAAGTGTATGGCGTGGGGAGTGTTTTTCCTGGGATTTTTTTTTGCTTGTTCTGGTTTTTTTGTGTGGTGCTTTTCTGTGGAGGATAATAACCTTGAGATAATAATCTCTTTTCAAATTTCCTTCTTGACCCGTACAGAAGCAAAATTTAGTTTAAATTTTATTACAGTTAGGCAGTATGCTCTCTTAGGTGAAGAATAACATTTGCCAGAAGACTGATCTCAGTAATTCCAGCCTGCAATTTGTCAGCATTAAATGCTTTTCTGGGCATCTACAAAAGTAGTGACCAGAAAATTGGCCCGTATTTTGCTACATTTCAGGACAACCATCTTAAACTATACAAATGTGAACATACTTCTACTGTCAGTTTAAGTCTTTCAGGAGAGTAGTTTTGTGTGCTATTTAGCTGAATTTGCAATCAATAATTTCTCTTAATCATCTTTACAGATAACTCGTCTGAAGATCGATAGGAATCCATTCGCCAAAGGGTTTAGAGATTCAGGGCGTAACAGGTAGGTGTTGGCAAGAAGGTGGGCTTTTTACTGCTGACAAGATAGGTTTGTGAAGGCTGTTCAAAGTGAATATCTGTATTTACAGACAAACTAATTGGAGAACTCAGATTCCCTGAGGCAACACTTAGTTTTCCCAGTAATGTTCTCTATGGTGAGCTTCCATTCCTGCTCCTCTGACTATCTAGGTCAAAAACAAGCCAGCACTCAGCTTGATTCCTGTACTCAGGTTTCCTTCACTGGAAGCAGTGACATACCATGAAGGCTGCAAATGGAATTAATGCATGCTCAGGTCCGTGATTTCAGGCTGCTCTCAGGCTGCTCTTGAAATCTCTTTCTCCTGGCTGGAGACACAAACTATAAGCCCAGGTTCTCTTGCATGTAAGTGTAATTTAGTATGGGTTAATGGTTTGTTTTCTCTTAAAGAGGAAGAAACTAAGTTGGTTCGTGCAGTAACCGTATATATTGAGTATACTTGCATAGGAAATGGCAGACCTGTGTTTTAGTGTCTATTTAGTCTAAGAAATTTTAAATCCACTTCCTAGGTGAATTCCTTTCCTAGGAAACTATTAAAAAATCTTGAAATCAGTGTGATTTCCACTTCTTCTGTTGTGGATGGACTGATTAATTGCTTGTTCTCTCTTGATCTGTGAATCTTTCAAAATAGCAATGGGAAATCTGAGTAGTGCAAAGTGGAGACTCTAGTCTAGTCTGGGCTGCCAGTGCTGATGAGATATTTTATCCAAAGATTGTTTAATGCAAGCTACTTAAGCCTGCTATGAATTGTATGTTAAACCATTTCAGCTAAAAAAAGCAGCGTTTCATTGTGGTGTATAATATATATCAGTTCCAGTGACCACATTGCGTTCTGTGTCTACAGCTGCAATATTTATACCCTAACCTTGCAGAGAAGGGAGCAGACTGCCCTGGTAGGAATGATCAATGAGTTTCTTTTTGATAGCTACTTTTAATGAGCTTCTCTGTTAGCAGAAGCCTACAGCATTAAAACTTGGTTTTTTTTTTTTGCTTCCACATCAGTTGCATAAAACCTGAGACTGGACAGCAAACAAAAGTAGTTTTTACAAGATGAATACTTAGAGAAGGGGTAGGGTACTGGTAAAAATTTACAAGAATTCACAGTAAGTATCTTTGCAGTATCTCTGAGATTTTGTCTTCTAGCAAGAAACAATTAGCCGTGCTTTGTTGTGGGGCCTGGAGGATGTGCCCCAGGCACTGACAAATAGAGTTTTGCCCTTCTTTGTAGCCTTCTAGCTAGAAATTAAGTGAAAGTAACTTCCAGATAAATGCAGTGACTGATACAGCAAAACACGTTGTGTTTTCTTGGGGAAGAAAAGAGTTGCCATACACGCCCTGTTTCAAAGCTCTCCACAGACAGTGTCTCTGCTATGCTTGCTTTGTGAAGAACTATAAAATAAGTACTAAGGAACCTCCTAAGAAGTGTGAAATCCTGATCCCCTGAAATGGATGAGTTTATGTGGATTTAGAACTTCTTCTATGATATTATATGAAACAAGAGAAGATACCTTTAAAATAGAAAGGAAAAAGTTTGTTCAGAAATCAGTTTTGAGTGGGTTTTAGCACAGCTCTGGTATTGCTTGAGGGTGATGTAGATGCTGTAAGAGTTCTACATCTGCAACCACACAAGTCCAATTGTAGGACTGGGGGTATCCAGAGAGATATTTTTTTGTTTGCTTGTTTGACTGCTAGGTGTAGTTTGGTTCAGGTATTAGAAAAAACCGCAGGATATTCTAATTGAAAGACAGTTATATTTTATGGAAGTGGATTAAGAAAGGTACTTCTGAAAGAAGGGCCAGCTTCTATAAAATGTTTTGGAGCAGCCTTAATATGAGGTCCGAATGCTTTTACTGTACAAACATACAAACTCGTGTCCATTGTAAATTGACATTGGTTTACTGAAGTCAGTATTGCTGTTTTCTTTGATAGTCTCTGTGGTACTGAATAGGTGTGTTTGGAAATGCAGCTCAGATTTTTAATTTTCAAGAAAAATTTGTTTGTTGATTGTTAATTTATTCTGTTACTACATATTGAAATGAAGTATTAAGGTTCTGTTATCTTCAGTATTCTTGCTGGTGTGGTTACCATAGAGACACATCAGTTTGCAACCAAAGTTTAAGAAAATACTATGGTAAAATTATATTCAACTTTTCCATATTGTTCTAATTATTGAAGCTATCTCACTCTGCACTTCTGCATGCAATAATTCTGTTTAATTAAAAATCTTCCCTTTCAGGTCATTCCTGTTGAGTCCCACAGCCTGTCTTACAGAAATCAGTAGCTTCACCTTTTAAAAGCATTCCCTGTGCATTTGCAAAGTGCAACAGAATTTATGTGCTGAGAATAGTTTCATTCTTCAGTTGGGCCTTAAGTTTGACCCTATAAAAACTTTTACTCAGGAAAGGACCAGAATTTCTCCCTTTAAATACTTCAGGAAAAACATAGCTGTTTTGTTAAATAAACTTGGCCATTTGATAGCGCAAATTAGAGTGGTGATAAAATGTGGAAATTGTTCGAAGGCATCTTGTATAAATTATCACCTTGGCTACACTCCTCCAGGAGGTGGCTTTTATCTCCACTTTAACTAGAAATGAAAATTCACTATTACTGCAGAAAATTAAGGCTATCTTTTTAGTCCAGGTTCAGCTAATAAATACTTTATAAATGTTTCCTGACACACATTTGTGTTCCTGCTGGAAATGCAGTGGGGAAGGAGTAGTATCAGAACATGCTGGTTGCTTCAGATTGGGCTATTTGCATAATTTGAGTTTACAGAGTGCCGCTGCTCAAAGGCAAGCACTTGTATTTGGTGTGTGCCTGATGCTGACATTTAACAGGCCTCTGGGGCCCAGCAGCCAAATATAACAAGAAAATTATACCTCTGAGTATATATCCCTCTGAGGTGCATTATTCATAAATAATTGTCAGAAAACAAACGTGCCTTTACTGTCAGGAAACTGAGGTTCTTCTAAATAGTGTCTGCCAACATTATCTGTCCAGTTATTTCTATTTTCTCCTGTCACTGAGGAGAGAAAATGAAGATTTTTAATTTCTAAGGGCATTTTGCTCAGTACATAATAACTGAAACACAACATCTCTTTATACATTTTAGTGGGATAAGGCCTGCACACCCATGCCTTGCACATGGTCTAAGTGTGATTTTCCAGCTCATCAGTAATGACTGGGAATCCTGTTTTGATAGAAGTTGTCAGTGGATCACTTTTGTTCTAGGCAGAAATAGATTATCCCTCTGGCAATTAGAGCCAGAGGAATGATCTCTTAAGGACATATCATACTAGAGAAACATTTAACGTAACTTTAGCCAAGGCTCCCCACTCAAATAACCCTCTCAAGAGGCCCAAAATACTGAAATAGAGAGCCAACCTTGTGGGACTGGAAAACTCTTTGTGTGCTGCAAGCCCAGTGGTTGCAGATGTCAGCGATCTCATGGATAGTGTGGAAAGCTCCTTTCGAAAAAGCAAAATCAGCTTCAAAATTATTCTGAAATGTTACTAGTTTTACTGTGTTTCTGAGGTAGAATATCCAAAGATGTGTGACAAAATGCAGGTTCATGACACACTGTTTCTTTCGTTTCCAATAGAATGGGACTGGAAGCACTGGTGGAGTCTTACGCCTTCTGGAGACCTTCACTGAGGACACTTACATTTGAAGATATACCTGGGATACCCAAACAAGGTAATGGTTGTCTTTGTGCTCTTTCTAAAGAAAAATGCATGAAGATAAAGCTTTGCCCATCATACTTTACAAAAGTCTAGTTAAGTATGTCACTTGTAGAGTAAAAACAACCAACTAATCCCAGTGCAGGCCATCACCTCTCATCACAGTTATTCTAAGCTAGAAAACTAATGCTAATTCAACCACTGTGGCAATAAAGATGTTAGATTGTAAACATAAATCAGATCACATGTGGAGGAAAATGCCAGTTTAAGGATTTAAATTACTCAGTTTAAGGATTGAATAACCCTTCCTTAGTGCTCTGCGATGGCTAGATACGAAAGGTAGAGATCATTTATAGATGACATCTGTTGTACACATGCAACCTCCAATGCAGGAATTACTTGTGTTTTTAAGAGGGGGAAAAAGAAAAAAAAAAAAAAAAAAAAAAAAAAAGAAAAAGAAAAGGGAACAAGAGAAGAAATGTCCTCTTGAGTAATGAATAAATGGCAGCAAGTTTACCTCTTTTTTTTTTCCTGGGATGCCTTCTTGATTCTTAAAGACCTAAAAATTTTTCAGTAAATATACCAACAGACTTTGCATTCTAGAGCTTGAAAAAGTGGATGTTCTCTCAATTTCGATTTTTTCTGCTCCTCAGTCTTTGTTAGAAACCTCTTTGTTTACACTTTCCCCATTGTACAGGTAGTGCCATGATTGAGAGAAATATTCAAATGGCCTTTTTGTACAGAGACTGGAATCTCTTTACTCTTTCCTGAGTTCCTTTATTTCCAGGGTACCCCAATGCATATATAAAATCTTTCAGCCTTTTCCCAACTTAATCAGACATATTGCTCCTGATTTTTCATATTTCTTGCTATGAAATTTACAAACATGCAGTCTGTTTTCTTGATAATGTATTGCACAGTTTTTAAACATCTTCAGAGCAAAACAAGAGAAAACATGGAAATTCAGAGAAATAACTTCTTAGCTCATTCCATCGAGAAATCTTGAGCATCGGTGCTTGATGTGGGCTATTCAAAAGGTTTTGTGCCAAGTCATAGATACATTAGATGACTGTTGTCAGAGTTTTGGGCAGAACATGGGGATGAGGAAAAGGCCTGTGTAACTCTGAAAGACAACTCACTATGCATTTAGTCCATTTAGAAGACAGACCAGCTTTATTGCCCTGTTTGTAAGTAGGAGCGTTGTTTGAGAGCAGAGGAACTGCTGCCATGAACTTCTTGTTTCCGTTTCTGCTGTTGCTTGGCGTTAAAGAGTTTGTTGAAGTCACTGTTGATATTCTTAGGATGGAAACTGGCATCATTGCAAAACCTTTAGTCGTCTATATCTTGGCCATTGGAGTGGTTTAGAGACTTCCTGAAAGACCCCATTAGAAATTTGCCTGGGCTGTTAATGCTGAAAGTGCCCATCTTCAGGTAGTGGAGGTATTGACATGGATTGGAAGAAAAAACACATCTTACACCAAGGTTTCTGGAAAATAACAGTGTAGTAGTGTGTTTCAGGAGCATTCAGCACTGGTATTTTTAATGTAAAAAATTCTTATATCAGTAACTGAACAGTTTGCAGATAGCTTGTAGCAAACCTACCTGTTCAATAAATGAATCAGCCATGTGCAGTATTCAGCCGGCACTCTTCCTGAAGTTGTTCTGAAGTTTTGTTCTCAGATTCTTTTCGTTTGAAATCAGAAGCTTTTTGTTCTGAAGCTAGGAACTTTCCTGAAGCTGTTAACTGTGGCAGCCTCTTATCATGTGAGCTAAGCAACTGGTTCCTCAGCTGGTGCTCTGATAGTGACAGTCAGGTACAGAGTGCTTGAAACACATTCCAGACTGTAGTGAGAGCATAGACAAGCCAAAACCCACCATTTTGGAAACTTCCTGGGATGTGGTACTCACTTAGCTACATCTTAACAGCCATGCAACTTCCTTCCAACGTCATATAAGGAGCAGTTAACTTTTTGGGCAGGAGCTCTAAGTATTGAGTGATGGTTGTAAAAACATAACTTCAGTTCTCTTTCTTGGTCAGGTTGCTTCTTTAGAAATATGCATGTGGCTTACTCACACACCCTTCTGCACATATATGTAAAAGGTTTTTTTAATTAATCTGACTTTGTGTTTAATGTCAAGGTAATTAGAAAAGACAAAGGTCTTGATCTGTCACCAAGGAAATGAACTTTCCCCAAGTGCTTCTTTACACTGTAACATTCTCTTTCAGGAAATGCAAGTTCCTCTACTTTACTCCAGGGATCTGGCAGTGGAGTGCCATCTACCCATCCTCACCTTTTACCGGGTTCCCCTTGCTCGTCTCCAGCCTTCCACCTCAGTCCCAACACTAGCCAGCTGTGTACCCTTGCTCCAGCTGACTACACAGCTTGTGCCCGCTCAGGCTTGACCCTGAACAGATACAGCACTTCCTTGGCTGAAACCTACAACAGGCTCACAAACCAAACCAGTGAGACGTTTGCACCCCCGAGGACTCCCTCCTATGTCGGTGTGTCGAGTAGCACAACTGTGAATATGTCTATGAGTGGCAATGATGGGGATGCATTCAGCTGCCCGCAGACTGGCTTATCTATGCAGATTTCAGGGATGTCACCACAGCTCCAGTACATCATGCCATCCCCATCCAGCAATGCCTTTACCACTAATCAAACCCACCAAGGCTCCTACAACGCGTTCAGACTGCATAGTCCCTGTGCACTCTATGGATATAACTTTTCCACATCCCCTAAACTGGCTGCCAGTCCTGAGAAAATCGTTTCTTCCCAAGGAAGTTTCTTGGGGTCCTCGCCAAGTGGGACCATGACGGATCGGCAGATGTTGCCCCCCGTGGAAGGAGTGCACTTACTTAGCAGTGGGGGGCAGCAGAATTTCTTTGACTCTAGGACCCTAGGAAGCTTGACACTCTCGTCTTCTCAAGTGTCTGCACATATGGTTTGATGAAGCCTTTAAGTAAAAGTACAGTATGTTTGGTGTCTACGATGTATTTCTTTTGGAATATGAAAGGACACTCAATGTAGCTTGTAAAGTGTGTGTGTATATATATAATATGAGAGGAAGTTTCACTGAAATTTTGACTTGCTTGTGGCCAGATTATTTTCCTATTTTGAGTTACACAGAGTCTGCTGCAGTGCAGACTGCTTTAGTTTTCTGGTATAATACACTTAGTTGTATAACACATTGGGACATATGCAACAAATTAAGTAAGACTTCCTCCCCTTTCCCCCTCCTCTGTTTTAACCTCTTTAGAGAATGAAATGACACTTGGAGTATTAAACAACACAAACAAGCCCACTTACATTTCCGAGAGTACTAGCAAGTTTCTTTAAAACATTCATACAATGATAAGCTGATGCACCAAAGGCATTTTACAAGGTTCTTCTCTCTTATAAGGGATGCGAAGGATATTTGGACTTCTAAGTGTTAAGTGTCAAGCATCCAGGCTAAAATAGAAGTTTAGCTAATGGATTATTTACAAAGTGACCAGAAAGATTAATTTGCCTTCTCATGATATGCTGTTTTTAGCTTATCAATGGCAAGCATTCTCACTAGGATTTTTTTTTCCAGCATTAGTCTATATTTGTGGTTAGATATTTGAAGACAAATAATGTGTATTCAAATTGTGGTGATAGGAATAATTTAAACCAACAGCACTAGAAACAGCATTCCTTAGTACGGAATGAACTTTGGCCTGCTTAGTTTTTGTCAAAGGAAGGGCTTGATGCATTTTTTTTTCCTCCATAAATATTGCCTATAAGACATTTACTGGACAGTAGGATATTCTATTGTATCTTTGTTTCTGTATTTTTACTTTTATAAAGGAAAATGCAGGTTTGATTTAGGAAAAAAAAAAAAGTGAGCAGGGTGAGAAGTCCCATTATTGATTTTCCCCTTTTTGTGTGTCTGTTTGTTGTGTTTTGAGTTTGGTTTGTTGTTTTTGGGTTTGATTCTTATTTTTGTTTGTTTATTTTGCTTTGTTTTGGTTTTGTTTGTTTTGTTTTGCTTGCATTTTTTAATAGAGGCAAAAGGGCCTACATCCTCAGTATCTGAAAAATACATCACCTGTATCAATTAGGCAGATGACCCAGTTTGCCCACAAGTGTTTCTGGAAGCTGAACACTGTTGTAGATGACTTCCTTTTGCTTCATTTCTGTCAGTTTTTGTCCTGGAATTGGAGAGGCTTCCTTCATTCCCACATCTGGTTGTTAAATGGCACTTACAGCAATGTAAATCACGATCCGTTCCTGACCAGGCTTCTCCAGAGTGACAAGTACATGGGGAGACACTTGTCATGGTGAGATTTCTGCCCTCATCTGTACCTGCACAGGCCGGGTGTGTATCAGTCCTTCTGCAAAAGCTGCCCATCTGTCAGAGCTGAACCACAGAGGGTGTGGAACTCATTTTAATGGTTGAGAGAGCAACAGTATGCTAAGCCTCATTTGTATTGTGCAGGTGATGTAAAGGCATTATATCATGGGTACAAATTCAGTTGAAAATGTTTCCTCAGTCAGCATTGAAGAAGATTAAGGCCTTTCAAGTTTTACATTTGTTAGATTTTGTGTGAGTGTGTGTGAAAATGAATTTTCATGCTTCTCAAGTGTTCCTATGTCTTTTCTGGCAATTAGTGGGCTTAACCACCCCCACTTCAAGGACTAATTTCAGCTAATACTTCTTCATTGGGATGGAGATAATTCATTCAGAAAAGCCTTTTTGCTATCTTCTCTTATTATCTGAGAATAGAAGAGAAGCCACAGCAATCTTGAAGCCCATGCCTGAAGAAGGCTTTATTTTTATTGGTTATGTGTTTGTTTCTGTTAAAGAAGATACATATAAAGTTTTTATTCAGAGTTGGAAAGACAAGAGGATGAATTGAGGAGCTGTGGGTTTGCTTTTTGCTGTCTCAAACTTCCTAAGTGACCTTAGGCACTTCACTCAGTCTCTGTATCAGATTTCTTTTCTTCCGTAAAATGTGACACTAGCACTTCCATGCCTCATCGGGAAAGGTGACAGTACATTGAAGATCACCTTTAGCAGTGCTGTTCTGTGAACAGTATGTTACAGATGAATGACTAGGTACTGTTCATATATGAGGATAACAAAAAGCATTTGCACTTCAGGCCTGTTGCTAGTTCTGGCATTTTAGTGTCCTTGAGGCAGATCTTATAGAAAAGACCTGCAATGCCAAAAACACTATTCAAACTAATGCTAATGATTTGTGAAATGGTTCTAAGATGTTTAGTAGACAGGCAAATTCAGTTATATTAATTGTCATAACTTTATTGGTTTAAATTGGCAAGTAACTTGTGTATGGTAACTCTTGCTCCAGCCAAAACTTTGAAATTTTGCAGTGGGACAAATCTTTAAAAGGTAAAGATGGTATAATTAATCTGTACTTGAAAAAAAGGTAATTATTCATGTTATATTAAGGGCTATGACTAGTTAGAAATGTGGAAGAGCTAAATCATGCGTGTTCCTGCAAGGAGGGAAAAAAAGGGTTGTGCATGGATGTTCATGGACGTGCTCCTGACAAGACTATGTACTTTTTGTCTGGGAATTGTTTAGAACTGGTCTCTTATTCTTCCTCAAATAATTCTTATTATATAACCACACAATATTGTTTCATTTGTTCCTTAAAATTTAAATCATATTGTAAATACTGGTGTGTCATTGTGAAAAGACTAGCTTTTTATCAATACAGTAAATGCTATATATGCATTATATCTATAATTATATATCTGTATTTTACAAAAATGCCACAGAAAATATATTAAAGTGTGTATTCAAACACTTTTTACTACATTTGGAAAACTGAGAGGCTTGAGCCTTTTTTTTTTTTATGCTACCACTTCAGCAAGACCAAAGGAAGGGACTCTGACGTAAACTCGGAATTTTAGGGACTTAATACAAGAAGCTGCAGCTATTCCACCATTCTTACATGTTTCAGTTTAACCAGCTGCTATGTAACCTCTCTGTTTTTTGTATGCAAAGGTCCCAACAGATGTTGTGTACAAGGAGATACTGAGGCTGATAGCAAAGCTGTGAGAGTTTTATATGGGGGAAAAGAGACTGAGCTGCTGCCAGGCTCTTTAACCAGTGATGGAGCTTTGCCTCTTCCTTGTAGCCCATGTCATTGCAGCTGCCAAGACCAGTTCAGCTGCCCCATATCAACTAGATCTGGGAAGTTAGATCTAGCCATGTGACTTGAGCAGGAGCTTGGTACTCTCCCTGTTTTCTATCTCTGCTGTTTCTTTGGTCACTTGCTCTCTGTTCTGCTAGTTCTAAATGCAAAAATCTATTGATTTCACAATTTACAACCTATAATCATCTGGGTATACTGTTACTCAGCAATGAGCAACAAAATTTCTCCCTCTAGAAATACTGTTATGCATAGTGGCCTTATTTCCTATTGTGCTGAAATAAATTATTCCATGTGATGTAGGGCACAGGGCCTGAAAATCTCGTTACTTCAGAGACTCTGGTTTCATAGTCACTTAACACCAGCATTGTTGCAAATGACCAGAATTAGGGCAAGAGAAGTAGGCATGACATGCTTGATCATAAATATCAGGCCTCCAGAGAGAATGAAAACTTCTGTTTTTAATAAGAGAAGAGCCTCTTTTAAATTTTTGAATAGTGCAGTCAGACTCTGAGGGGGCTAATTTCTGCTTCAGCAGAGGACAACTGGAGAAACTTGAAAATCATGGACATTGTTGTCATTAATTCTAGTAAGGCTGTACTGCAAGCGGGTCAACAGAAAAAAACATAAATCATCATCAGAAGTAGCTCACAGATTCTGTGGGTACATTTTACCTGTAAAGATAATATATATAATCAGTCTGTATAAAAGTATGTTTTAAAGGTTTACAATTCATCATAGTGAACTGATGGTTTTTGTGGGCTGACTCTGCACTTCAGCTGACAAAATACAGTAACTTTTTGGTTGAGCTTTTCATTAATGTGAATATCATATTCAATATTTTACCTTATATTTTACTTAAAGTTGTTGATATGTCAATGTAATATATGCACAACTACAAGAGAACTCTTTTCCTGCCTTTTGTTCCACCATATTCCTCAGTTATCCAGTTAATTCAAAACACTCACATACCAAGATGACACACACTTACAAGAAGTGATGACTTACTTCATTAGGAGATAACATTTCTAGAGAATTCAATTTGCTTTAAATACTTTTTATCAGTGTTATGGTCAAACCCTGCAATGGTGTTTGTCACCCGACAAAGCCTAAGTACTACGCAGTCACCACTTATTCTTGCAAAGTGGTGTTGAATTGATCATAAAACTATCTCAGATAGTTTGGTGCCCAGACAAAGCTGTTCCACAAAAATGAGAATCTGAATCTTCTGCCTACATTTTAGAATTTGAAGTCCGTAAAGTATTTCTTTTTTAAGAAGCATCAGTAAATCATATCAGCACGCCCATCAGGAAAAGTAACAATACTATGGGTTAATAGAAACACTCTCCTGAACTTTGTCACCCTAAGAGGTTTATTACCCTTATATAGTATCCACATCTTCCACTCCAGAATTGTGGTGGAGCATTAAATCTCCATGAGCTGGATAAAATTCCAAATTTTCCCATTGCGGCCTTTCTAAATGTTGGCAGCAACAACCAGGTTTCAAGGCAAATGCAAGGGCTCCAGTTTTGTGGCAGGGCATGGCAGGAGAAGTGGAGATAGCCCAAGTGGACCCTGCAGTCCCACCATACACTTTTGGAATGTCACAGGTGCTGCGATGCACCCACAGCGTATACTTCTAGCCAAACATATCTCAGTGCATCTCTCACAAAAGGCTGTAGCCTAAAGTCAGACCTGACATCAAAGGCTAGTCAGGAAGGATAAAACATGAGGTGAAAATACTTGTGCTACCCAAAAGGTGGGCTATGGCAGTGAATGTGAAGCATAGCCCCAGGACAGACTTGGTCATTGTCACTACTGCAGCCACTTCGACTATGCTGTGTCCTTATGTTCATTTGCACACCACTGGATTTTATTTGGATGTTATACTGTAGAGCCAAAAATAAATTTAGAGCACATTGGAAGAAACGTGGACTTGCTGTGGCCAGTGGTAATGGTGCCACTGACTTGAGCTTTATGGATACCACATTTTCAGACCCTAAGCCATCCCCTTTCTGTTCCGGAGTGCTTTACCCACGCAGCAGCTGCAGTCATAACTGCCTTGGACGTTTTTCTGTCCCTTTGTGGTGTTTTTCAGACGGGTGACTGGCTTTTTGCTTTTCACATGCTCATATTTTGTTTTTAACTTTACATTTCTGCTGTTTTTGAGCCACAGTCTGTCTCACAATGAAAGACAAGACAAAGCTGGAATTTGGTGCTCCATCCCCCAGAAGCCTTACTAATGGATGGTATATTCCTTTCCACTGCAGATAATTGACTATATATTTCCCACAATGTTTTTATTGTATTTTACAGAGAAAAGTAATAAAAATAGAGGCTGTATCACAATCAAAGCAGTGTTTCCATTCCTCAGGCAATATTTTTCACTAACCCAAAGGAAAATAGCACCCCACCCTTTCCTGGTTACTATACTCAGTATAGGGTTCTCAGTAAGAAGAAAACCAGATGCCATATTTAAATGCAAGATGGTAGAAAACAGAAAAATGGCTCCCAATTCACAGAAATGCTCCCGGATAGTCTTTGTGTCCTTTGAAGTGCAATATGGACACTAATGCTTCCAGAGACATCCACAGAAACCTTTTGATATGTCACCCAGACAATTGCTGTGGCTGTGTGATAAATGCCATGCTGACATGGTGTGCACTACAGATTACCTGCCCCGTACTCAGGCAAGGCGTTGTTGGTGTGACACAAAGACGTGCAAGCAAATGCTATTTATGTTGTTCTAGTAATCCTACACAGAAGTGTAGCTTCACAAGTGTTAAACAGACCCCAAAGCTACGTTAAGAGACCAGTTCTCAGGGAGAACTTGCTACGTGCCAAGACCATGCAACAGAGTAATCCTCATGGTGGTAACTAAAAGCATCTTACAATGAACCTAAAAGCAATTATCTAAGTGGGAATTTCTTTCCCTTTCCTATAACTAGATATATTAATTTCCTGAACATTTTGATGGGGGAGAGAAGGGGTCTAAACTTCTGAGGGTTTTAATACTGAATGTCTAGGTCCCATAGGAATTTTTATTTGTGGAAAGAGAAGCTTTGGAAAATGAAATTTACATCAAGAGAAGTCTATGAGTAAGGATCCTTTAGACATCAAAATATGAATGTCTAGACATCTTTTAGACATCATGAATGACTAAAAATGGTCTATCTAATGTCACATCCCTGCATTCAGCAGAGGACAGAACTGTTACATTAAGGAGTGAGGTGATCTGCGATACCTTTAACTTATGAAGTATTGGGTAGAATGATGACATTTGGTAAGGTAAAGGCTGAAATACTTAAAATAATCTAAGATTGAATGTCACTCATTTTAAGTCTTAACACTTACTTTTTTTCTTTTTTTTTTCCCCCAAAAGATACTACTAGCAAAGATGAGATGATGCTTAAAAATTTTCAGCCAGATGTGCCTCCAAACTTTCCCAGAGATGACAGATATTCAAATGTAGTTTGGATTAAACCCATTATATAGATAAATGTGTTTTATAGCTGGCTGCAGCTGTGAAGTTTGGATTCAGATCTGTAAGTCTCCTAAACTTTGAAGACTGTAGTCAAATCTGTGGTTTTGGATTTGAATCTTCAGTTGCTTGTTGCATCAGACTGTCATACACATCTGTTACACCAACAGCTCAGTGCAAAACTGATACCACTTTCAGACTCTGCAAAGCTGAGCTTCAGAAAGGCCACTTCTCATGCACATTGCTACCTATGAACAGCAACAGCAGCATATTGCAGGTCTGTAGGTTAACAACTCTCTACATGCCATCTAATGGCCATGGATGACCCACCACAGAGCATTGGCTGGTGGGTCACAAGTTGTTGGCTCCCACCCTGCAAAGTATGTTTTACATACTTCCTTCATATTATGTTTCTGTGTAAGCGAACACTATAGCTTCCCACAGGGATACTACATGATCCTGTATGGAAGGAGAGAGGGTTGGCTTAATTGCAAATGGGATGAAAGCTGCTCCTTGAGGTACTCTCTAAGGGCTTATCTATACAGAGTGGTTGCTGAGAAATAAACTAGGAGTGAATTTTCAACACCACAGCTCCACAGGTGGGCACTCTTCACATGCAGTAAGCAAGGAGAAGGTGCTGCACGTCGAAAATAAGGAAATATTCCATGAAAGTGATGTTCCTGTGAGGATACAGTGCTTTGAGGCTGAGGTGCTGCAGTTTCCCTCTCTTGTTTGCTCTACAGGCAGACCTTAAGATTTCAGCCACACTGTAAAAAATAACAACCCACAAATGTCTGTCTGGGAGGGTGTCATTGGTTGTCACTATGGCACAGATGGTCTCACCAACTGCAGTGATAGAGCCACCCGTGGTAAATGCTGGACAACTCCTCTGACCTGTTAATAGTTGGCAGACTATTTGATGACAGTTGCAAGAATCTGATGCACAGCAGTATCCTTTACAGCAGTTTAATCTTTGTCATCAAATCCCCCGGCAGCCATGATTAATAGCAGCACTTGAGCTTGTTTTGAAAGTTGTATATTTGGCAGCTATGAACTTTGATCTACGGTTTTGCTTTAAAGAATCATTATGACACAAACTTTTCCTGTAATCCTTCCATCTAATTAAACCACACAAAATACTATGTGGGGAAATATGATGCTATTGATATAAGCTGTGTGTTTATTACATTATTTTAGGCACTTTATTAAAGTGGATAGTTGTTCCCAGCAAGATAGTAGATAAGCTCCCCAAAAACAATAACATCACCCAGAAAGAATATATAAGAGAATTTCCCAAGGCCAAATTCGATTAGAAACTTTCTTTGTTGATTAATACTGTGCCCTTGAACCCATTAAGGGCTCAGATGTTTTAACCTGAGCTAAAATTACTAGCATTTAATGAATTCAGCCTACCAATGTGTACTTTTCCACAAAATGTTTGCCTTTGTTCCAGATTGTCAAAGGACTTCAATGCTTAACATGATAGTGTCTGTCTTCCTGAAGCAGTTTTTTCACTATTTGGGTACAAGTTAGTGGGGAAGCTTTCAAAAATCCAAGAAAATTTATTTTCATGTAAATATTTTAAACAACAGAACATCCATCCTTTGGTAGCTGAGTCAACCATAAACCATCCATTTCTTGTTGATCTCTATCCTGCGGTACACTTTGTAGTGAAATTCCCATGAGGCAGATAATACTCATGTTTTCAAGATGAGAATATGAACTGCGGGTCAGTCTAAGCAGTGGTTTTTTGTAGGGATGCGATGCAGCACTGTGTAGTCTTGATTGAGTTGACTTGCTTATGTATTTCATCTTCAAGACCCCAGGATTTGTGCAGAAGAGGATTCCTTCCTCTACAGCAGACTACCCAGTCCCTGAGCAGCAGTTTTATGGAGCTACATGGACTTCCAGGACTTTCTCCTGATTGGCCCACCTTGATCTCCTAATCTGGGTGCCACAAAACAGAGATAACAGAGGTATAAATCACCATATTGAGGCTCCTGTGCCTGCCAGGTCCAACAGTGTTGATATTTGCTGATCACTATCTTTTCCGTATTTTCTGAGTAGACTTTCAGCCAACTGGCTTTTGGCTAAAGCATTATTCCTGTCAGTACTGGTTGAGCCTGGTGACTATGGTTTCTGAGTCAGTTGGAAAGCAGACAAAGTATCAAGTAAAATAATTTTCCCAAATTGTCTCACAAATTTCCAGAGACTTCATATAAATGTAGAACAGCTGAAGCAACATGAGTGATCCCTTAGAGAATTCACAGCTGAGCACCCTCAAGCAGAGGGAATAGCTGCCCATCACCACTCTCTGGACTTGATCAGAAAGAATTAAACAGAACTGCTCTAAAGCAATTCCATCTCCTCGTGCCAGGTTCTCTAGACTTGGTATTAATCCCCTGTGACAAGCTGTGTCCAAGGCTACCACAAGACTGAGCAGAATTAGCAGGAACATTTGTCATGTGGCCGTTGTCATGAGAGAGGCTGGATCAGTGGTCAGAAATGGCCTTGACCTAACCTGCTCCTAAATGGCTGGACACAAGCTACTTGAGCTGTCATCCTGTCTTTAGCAGCACTTCTCTGCAAAGCAAAACTTGTTTAGGTAACCTGGAATCCTTCCGACATCTGCACAACCAGTGAGTGACAGTCACAGCCTGGGCAGAGTGGAGGTGTCACATTATTCTCAACCAGTCACAGAGTCTTGTGGGTGGATATGGGGTCAAAAAGTATTTCATACACAACTAAAATAAAGTTTTGTATAAAGAACTAATAAAACCTCATAAGGACTTTTTACTAGATCAAGGGCTGCCTCTTGTTCTTATTGAACTGAATGAGAATTTTGCTACTAACTTCAAAGGAAGTTGAAAGGAGCCGTGAGGGGTTGATTTCCACTCCTGCATGTGTGCTTCTGCACACCAAATTTGCATCTGGAAGTTAGTTTTTGTTGCTGAATTTGTTGGGGTTTTGCTACTTGAGAGTTTGCATAGGCACAAGATTTGCTATATCCAGATTGTCTACACACGGAAGCAAATGGCTTATTTCTGTTGTGCAAAACTATCTGTATGTTACATACATTCCATGTATGTACACAATGCAAAAAGAATGCATTAAACTACTCTATCTGAGTGGCTTCATTCTTCTGGGAGACAAAAATCTCTCCTGAGTGCTTAATGACTGGTGAAGAAGGTTCCACATTCATCACTGTCAGATGTATGAAACCAAACAAAATCGTTTTGCAGGTTTTTCAGGTTTTTTCTCAGGCTGCAAAATGCAAGGCTTCAGCATCTATTCTATAAGTAGACATAGATCCTTAAGACCAGATTCAAGAATCCAAGCAGTTGTCAAAATGCTTTGGCATTTAGTTTAATGACTTCTGAGACATTAGAAAGCACAGGATCACAGCCTTCCGCCAGTAATCCTGTAGCCAAGCCATATATATTTATCTCCTTCAACCTTCCCTTTTGAAAAGATTTCAGGGAGACCAGAAGAAAAGTTGAGAAAGCATCAGCATCTCTGAGGAAGGATATAACAACAAGCAGCATGTTTGAGCCCTCTCAGCCTCTCAAAAGAAAACTGCTCTGCTGGGTCTCTGCCTTCTGCATGACTCTTTTTCTGGGTTACTCAACCCATGGGCATGGAGTAGATGATTGCTGAAGCTTCATAGAAGATGATTACTGCTAAACCGGAGAGAGATCAGTGGCCAATGTGATGTATGTAGGAAGATAGTGACTGGGGAGATGGAGAGTAGCAAGTAGAAACGCTTGGTGAAAACCTTCACAACCTTGGGGTAGAGTTTGGGTAGTCCCATAAAGCAGCAGCACCTGGTTGCTGAAGAGAACAAATCCATTTTTTTGAGCTGACTGGTGTTTCTTTCCTGTTCATGAAAGATACCTACTTAAGATCTCACACTCCAAAGATAGCCCAGTCAACTTTTTAGAATAGGTTTAATATCTTTCATTGTATTTTAGGTCAAAGGGCTTTGTTGCAGCTGCAGCTCAGCCAAATAATCTAGACCTGTTACAGGAGTTACGAGTCAGAGCTCTGATTTGTGTCAGGTGTAGGTTTAAACCAGATGCGACAAGGATACTTTCTGGTGTTGAAAGCTAGGGAAGGTGTCCCACACTTCCTGGGAGCTTAGCCTTTAGAAATATATACATAAAATATATTTAAAAGGCGGACAATAAAAAAAAACTACATTGGAAATGGAGTTATAATTCATCTAATAAACAGAAACATCCTATGCCATGGTTGTGCTTAGTGTTGATTTTTTTATGCTTTATGTAAAGCTTGCTTTATGTCCAGGATTAGCTTTTCCACATCCAGGGGTGATAAGGGCTTTTGAAGGGCTGTAGGTAGCTAGCCAAAAGGTAAAGCCACAGAGCAGCTACTAGATTTCTATCCATTAAAGCAAATATAGCTACTTGAGAAACTTGAGAGACAGGCACTGACACAGAAGCCCAATTTCGAGATTCACATCTTTTAAAAGGCGGAGTTCAACTCAACCTCATGGTTGAGAGGGAATGAGGAGACTGAAGGGATATTTGCACATATAAATCATCAATACATGCAAACTGGAGCTTATGGTACCACAAGTTGGCTAGACTTGCCTTTCAGCTCCTCCAGCCTCAGTGTGGAGGCAACAGGTAAGGACACAGCACAGATACTCATCATCTGTTTTGACTTGACAAGGAGATGTTTCAACCAGAGTGTTTCACAGGATTTTGTCATCACGTTTTATGTGCATAGGCCCTGATGGGACCTCACAGATCCTCACTTTGCATTGACATCAGTGTTTCAATATAAAATAGTAAGTGACAGACTAAGAATACTTGGAAGGACGGTTTCATTGTGATAATTAACAGGAATTTTCTCACATTGACATGTTACAATTTTTTTAAAAGCTCTTCAGGCCACTTGGTATTCACCAAGGATACAACACTGCACCCTGTTACCCTAAATGTTAAGAAAAATGAGGAAATGTGTGAAACACCTCTAGGTTGCTGCCTGCTCCTTAAAAAATCAGAATACACCCTGCATACGTAAAAGCACAGAACAGCTCTCTTCAATAAGAAAAATGACAACACATGTATTTAAATATCAGAGCCTGAATGGAGTCTGCTTCTTTTCCCACACCTCTGTAAAATCAAAGTTTGAAACCCTGTAGGAGCACTTTTAAAATATCCTGGCTTCCTTGCTGCAGACCATATGTTGTTTTTTTTCAAAAAACAGGACTGCAAACTCGAATAATTGCATGACTTGCATTCTATCACTGTAGACTGTGCTCTACTGGCTTCAACTGGCACGGTTTGGTAGTTGTTACAGATGCCACAATTCATTGCTTTGAAGTCTGCACATTAAAAAAATGGGGAGGGGGGAGGGAAAAAAAAAAGGCTTTCAAAAGATTGCCTGACTTTCTGTTACGAATAAGTCAACATTTTGCAACATCTGCCATAGCCACTGCCACTTCAGCTTCCTTCCTCCACTCAGGCTTATGGGTTTTATGTTAATATTGGAGCAGCTGTGGATGGTGTGACCCCACCTTGAGTATTGTGTGCAGTGTTGGTCACTGTGACATAGAAAAGGTGTTAAGCTGATAGAGAGGGTCAAAGGAGGGCAATGCAGATGGAGAAGGGCCTTGAGGGGAAGCAATAGGAGGAACAGGGGAGGTCCCTTGATCTGTTCAGCCTGGAGAAGGGGAGACTGAGGGGAGACCTCATTGCAGTTACAACTTCTCTTGAGGGAAAGAAGAGAGGTGGTGAGCAGAGAGATGGTCACTGTGGTGATCATTAACAGGACCCAAGGGAATGGCCTGAAATTGTCTCAGGAGAGCTTTAGACTGGATATTAGAAAAAGATTCTTCACCCAGAGGGTGACTGGACCCTGGCACAGGCTGCCCAGGGAAGTGGTCACAGCACCAAGCCCGACAGAGTTCAAGAAGCATTTGGATGATACTCTCAGGTACATGATATGACTCTTGTGGATAGTCCTGTGCAGGACCAGGAGTTGAACTCGATCCTTGTGGGTCCCTTCCAACTCAGAATATTTTGTGATTCTGTGATACTGTGATTCCATGGTTCATGCTCTGAGTGAGGTGCTGCAGAACAGTAAGGGCAGGTCTCTGAGCATCAGGCCTCTAGGTGCTGCCTTCCTCCTTCTGACATGAGGGAGGGGACAGAGAAAGCATGTATTTTGCAGTAATACCTGTCTGGAAGCAAGTGGTCATTACAATACTCTTCAATAGCCTGTCCTTGTGAAAGAGGCTCAGATCATCCCTGAGGAACCTACAGATAGCCCAGCCACCTCCCGGCACTGCTCAGGAATTTACCCCTTCCTGTCTACTGCTCTGCACAAGGTGTTATAGACAGCCATGGCTTGAATAACTGGACTACAGTGAACCTTCTCCTTCTCTGGCTGTTTGGAGCCTCAGGGCAGTGAATCCATGCTCTGCTCAGCCCATCATCGTGACTAGCTCAGGTCTTACTGTCAGAGGAAATAAGCATTCTCTGTGATGTTTCTTTGGTTATTGATTTTCATATTCCTAGATGCAATCTGTGTCTCAACTGCAATCTGTGCAATCTGAACCTCATTCAGCTGTCAATGAGGACTCAGAGAGAAAAACACGTCCCAGGTGGACTTATCAGCTTGTTTTAATTGGGTTTTGAAAATAAATATCGCCAACAGGACAAAGCAGTGCTATCAGGGAGAAGATTAAGCTTTCACTAATTAAGCACTTGAACACTAAGAAAAAGCCTCTTCACTTTGGCAACTTCAGCTGTCTCCCTGGAGAATTTGAAATGTGATAATATTTTGCATGCAGTACGATTTCTCCAGTAGAAAAGTGACGCCAACCTCTCCTTGGCATGTGTGAGGGTTCCTCACATAGTGCTCACGCCTGGGGAGGTGCCCTGGCCATCTGCAGGGTCCTGGCTATGTTGAACTTTGTCTCTTCCATTCAGACTCCAAATGGAATAATTCCATCCAGGCTGTTTTCAGGTTTGAATTTGAGGGCTGGAATTCATCACCTCAGAGGCTGCTTCCCCTGATTCAGTGGTGTGTTCGATCACAAGCATCTGTAATCCTTATAATCCATTTCACCCTGCTCGCCTTTTGCATGAAGGATGGAAAGAGAAATGGTCTGACTCCATAAAAGCACGTAACACTGCCTATGACCCTGCTTAAAAGCCAGAAGAAGCTGTCCTTGAAAGTCTTAAGAGGAACTGTGTGACAGCTCTTTGCACTATTATTTTAAGTATCAACTTCAACTTCCTTGTTAATTTCCAAGATATTTTTTGTTTGGTTTGGTTTTATTTGCTAATAATATTCTGAATAGTGTGCTCATCTGTTTTAGTTGAGGTGGTGCTACTGAGGTGAGTTCTCCCCCCCACCTCGTATTGTTGGTCTGTTTTATAGAACATGGGAAAAGGGTCAGGGCAAACATAATTAAAATGCCAGCACATGAGCAGATTTTGTCCACATGTTCTTAAGATCTTGAGATCTTGTTGTTCTCGGGTTTGCTGTTTCTAGGCACCAGGTGTTAAGACCAAACTATGTTAAAGGGGTTTCATATTATCAAAGTATATTTGATGTGGTATATCATTAGCTGCCAGAGATGCTGTCTTATTCCAACAAGGTATAATGGAAAGTTTTGGCATAGCACTGCACTTTGCAATCTTTAGCAATGTGAAACATTGGGAGAGCGAATGTGTTTCAGCAGATACTGCTTTGTCTCTCCCCTCTCAGCCATGGTTTGGGAAGGTTTCTAAATCTTTGCCACTTCAAATCCAATTGAGCTGAAACTTGCCCAAAAAACTGTCAACCTTGTTACTTTTTTTTCTTTAACGTACTATTCATTATTTCCATATACTTTCCCCCACAAATAAAAAGTGGCAAAAAGAGGAAACAAAGGACTTTTAAAAAAACAGATTTCTAACTGTTGGTGATTTGCAATATTTGCAAGAAATTAGACTACAGTGAACACAGATTTTTTTTTTTTATTTTGATGATTAACATTGTAACAAAAAATATTTTGAATACTTGAGATATTGATGTTTGAAAAAATTAATTATAACCATGATGTGTTTTTCATAAGGATATAATTGTCTAACATCGTGCTTGCAAAATTTCAGATTAAAAATTCAGAAACATTCACCCAAGATTCCATGTTTAACTAATAATAAGTAGAAGAGGCAAGCATGAAAGGAGAAGTTGTTAGAGGTAGAAGGGAACGTTTTCCTAAAGTAAAATTCTTGAGCAGAAACCACCTTTGCTCTTGCTCCTTCCCTCATTAGTTAGCAAGATGCCTAAACTGGAGATCAAAGTGACACAGAAAAGTGATTCTCTGAACAAGCAAGGTTAAGGTTCAGCTCACCACTGTCCTTATCTTTCCTGCACCTTCTAGGATACCTCCAGGGGCAGAATTTGGGGTGGGGAGAGGGGCAAGGCCAGAATGAGGATAGAACAACGTTGAAATAGAGAAAAATGTGACTATATCGTGCGTGCATGCCATGCCAGGGTCCTGTCATTTTGTACTATGGAAGTTCTACCAAGAAGGCATCCTGGGAACCATGATCTGAGCAGCCACCATTTGCCAGAGGCCAGGGTCTGTGGACATACACACTTTACACATGTCCTTCATAGGTAACTACAGCACATGAACTGGTTTTCTAGTGACTAGTTTATAGCCCATGGCAGAAAATTGGAACTTCTAGGTTTCCATTCCTCATTTTCCCCTAAAGAAGACATGTAAAGAAAGTCAGATCAATTACTTTCTACAAGCACTGTAAGCTCTCCCAGAACTACAAGAGGCACCTAAGAAGCCCAAGTCAGATGTAGCAAAATGTTTGTAATTAGGTGGGATGAACCTTATCTAAAATCACTGTGTTAATGATTCTGACTTCCTCTGAATCTCTTTGCATATGACCCATATACAACATTGTGTATATGTATATATTATATATGCAGATATAGATAATATATACAGTAACTGCCCTTGCACACAGTAACTGCTTGTCATTTGTCCCAGATTTGCTCCTTCCAGTCTTACGGTTTCTTTGGAAGAGGAAGTTCTTCTCTATCAATGCTTTGCAAGGTGCTATCCATCAGACAAAGTGACATTTATACCTGTGCCTGGAGCAACACCCTCTAAACTTTGCTGGGCTGAACATGAGCTCTATTTCTCTTCCCAAGTGACACACGGGAACATGTTGCTCGCAGTGCTGGATGTGCACAACTGTGTGTTCAGAAATCTAAAACATTAATGTTTTGAACATCAGCTGTGCCTTAATTCTTCTGGCACTGTAAAACAACACTGGCAACAAAACTTAGCTGTCTCTGTTCTTAAACCAGACCTTGACTAGAGCAGCTACTCTGTGCCTTTTGCAGACCTGAGAGTAGAGATCAGTAATTTCAGCAAAGTTAAAATCCCTTTCCTTTATCAAAGATCTCAAAAAGGCCTAGTATAACTGAGAATGAAGTGTGGGCCAGACTGCTTCTCTTTCCTGTTTGACTTTTTTTTTTAGCATAAAATTCAGCTGTACAGACACAAAGTTATGTTGTTATCTATATAATGGTAGTGAACATTAAGTGGGTAGTTATTACTTCAGTCCTTGTAACTAACAGTAAACTAGGTCTGTATATTTACTTATCTATGTTGAAATAAACACATTACAGTAGTTGTGACTGTTATAGTTAAGACTTCAGTGAAACTTAGTGTAACAGCTCCCTCTTTTATACCTACTTAAAATGTTCTTAATCTCGTACCAACTTAACTTGGCTGAAACATTGTATTTGCACTCAGTGAGAAAAGCATTCATGGCCTTATCAGTCATTAGTAATGTAGACATTTCTATTTCATACCAATAGGCACACAATATTGCCTTCATATTATACATATATATATATATAATGTTTACATGTATAACTTGTTATTTTATATGAATACATATTTAGACATACATATACAGACACATGAACTGATAAGGAAAAATATTTCAGCATTAGGCTTCCATAGAATTATGAAGTTAGAACAGAGTGAAAGGTTCACGATGAAATTTAAAACTTTACTGGCTATAAGATTTCATTACTGACACAAAACTCAGTCCAGTGCTTTGCTCAGGCCAGGATCAACTTATTTTTAGCAAGATGGGTAGTCTTGTAGTTAAAGTACAAGGGAGAGTAAGGTTTGAACTTCCACACAAAAACATCACACTGCCAGTAGCCCCTAAAAAAAAAAAAGAAAAAATGAAAAGAAAAAAAAAGAGTTCTGCATATTGGTAAGAACAAAACTTTGCCAACTTCAGTGCAAAAACTTCGGATTTGCCCTGATCTGTGTACTTGCTTCTTCATATGTTTTCTTCCACTGCACAATATCATTACTTTATTCTCCTACTGACATTGCAAGGGAGCGGTGGATGTGAAATAATGAAATAACTCATCAGTGAACTATCCAGCAGTATTTCTTTAGACACAGATGTTGGCGTGGTTACATTCTGTGTCTCCCTCCCTTCCCATGTGAGTGCATCTGTGCCAGTGAGGTTTTCCGAGAAGGAGTGGTGTTAATGCACACACAGTTGCTCCAAGTTCCTGAATAATCATCTTGGAAACAGTTCTGCAGCTTCAGGAGTCATGTCCTCAGGCAGGAGGCAGGAATGCTTCCTATTTTAGGCAGCTGCAGAGCCCAAAGTGTCAATGAAGAGAAAAAAGATCTTGCAATAGTAGTCACAGCACACAGTTAACATGAGCAAATCTCACAGCCAATGTTCATTTACATGAATCATTTGCTGAAGGGATCAGTTCCGATTGACAAATTAATTTCTAAACTTTATTTGGAAGTAGGATGTACTTTCTAGATATCCAGAAACATAAAGTGGCTATAAACAAAGTAGGTCTTAGAAAGATGAAAAACAGAAAGAGGAAAAGCAGGTGTCTTTTTCCCTGTTAATTGCTTAACACTCTTCACTAAATAATTTATAATTATTAAAAAAGGTATCTTGAGCTAATAAAACAACATAAAAGTTGATGACTTTGCTGAGAGATTTTGTATGTGAGATTCTAAGTTGAGAGGGGAGAATGAGTCAGTATTTCTGTCATGCAACAAGGTTTCAAAACATTCATCAGGAGGAATTAGGTTCTTGCGTCTCTGCAGCTACAACACAAGCTCTGACGTTTTCCTCAATGGATTTTCGAAAAATATATACACTCATTGAACTTTTACACCTGCCACCAGTTCCCTCCCTTGCATGTTGGGAGAAACAACATTTTGGGAGCAGAGACATTTTAAAATCCTTTCCATGGAAAGACCATTGTGCCCAGTATTGTGCTAATATTTTCTTAATCTAAGCAGATGTTTAAACAAAGTTGTAAAACTGCAGCGTCCGTGGCTGCTGGGAATTGCCCGGCTCCAAGACAGAATCAGGGAAAGCTGCCATAAGGAATTATTCCTTCATGAAAATAAAGCACGGGTTTGGAGGTGACAGACTACCCTTGAGGAGAAACAAGGCACCCCTGTGGAAGTTCTTTTCTTTGGCACTTGGCTTTATATGAGCTAGAAGCCCCCCTGGGTCTTCTGCAATTTTTCCAATGGGTGGGAAACACAGTTAACATTTAGGAAAAGTGATTTTTGACTGCCAAAACTGCAGTGCCTGACAGTTTTGCATCCAAGCAGAACTGATGAAAGTCCAAATATTTGTGGATTTTGCTTCAGATGCAAATATTTAGTATAGCTTCAATCCCAAATTGAATTCCCAATGGAATTTTGATTAAAACTCCTGATATTCATACCTCAGTGTTTCCCTCATCTCAAACAATATCAAGCTGAATATTTCTTAATAACTTTCTGAGTGCATATGCATGTCAAAAATGTTTTAGCCTAGTACATGTTCACAACATGGAACGTGTGTTTTCAAAGCTGACTTCAGTGAGGATTTTTATACAGGGTGTGTTTATGTCCAAAATAGCAAGCAGAAAATGTGATTATTTGCCAGGAGGTATCATTCAAACAACCAAACCACACACTTCTTGGCCTTGGGTCAATCATGCTATCAGTTGTCTTACACAAAATCAAACTCTGAAGCAAAAAACCTCACAGTTTAAAACAACAGTCAAACTTCTGATGATGTTTGGATTAGTAGAAAGGATATTACTGAGGCTGAATAAGTATCACTGTCTTCTGTCAGATAAGTAGACAGAGAAGAAATAGCAGAGCTGATCCCTGTAAGGAGAATGATGTGTGATCTCAATGTTAAAAAAGAAATCTCAGATTTTGTTCAACATATTCAGTGGTTACAGATACAAACTTTCATATTAGTTTTTTGAAACATATCGAACAGGAAGGTTGAGCTGTTTTGTCCTTCTTGAAGATCCAGAAAGCTTTCAGCTAGGTTTCCTCACCAATGTTTGCTAGAGAAACTAAGCTGCCATGGGATGAGAACCAAAACTCTGACATGACTCTATCTGATTAAATGATAGGAAAGAAAAGGTTAGGAATGAAAGGTGGAGGGAAGTCAAGAGTGAAATCCTGCAGGATCTATGTTCTGGCCTGTGCTGTTCAACATGTTCGTAAGTGATATGGAAAAAGGAGTGAATAATGAGGTGAGAAGGTACACTGATGATAGTAAGTTATTTAGGGTGGTAAGGACAAGGGCCTCTTCACAGTCAAAGAAGAACCTGACAAGATAAAGTAACTGAGTAAACAGAAGATATTTGATGTGAGTAAAAATGTAAAATAATGCATAAAAGAAAAAGCAATTCTATTTTTATCTATTCCATGGTGGACTTCAAGGTCTGTTCCCACTGTCTTTCACAAATGAGATCTTTGTGTTACAGTACACACTTCCGTGGAAACACCATCTCAATGTGCAGAAACAGTGAAGAAGATAAATCAGATGTTACAAACCGGTAGGAAACTGAGGACAAAACCTACTTACAACAGATCATAGATACATCATAGAACTGTGGTGAGCAGGGAACACAGTTCTGGCCACTCTGCCTCCACAAGGCTGTAACAGAGCTTGAAAAAGGTCTAGTGAAGAAGTGCTGTCAAAGTAGGGCATAGTTTCTGTAAGGAGTGACTGAGGAGAGCATGAGACACCTGACAAGAGATACAACGCTGCTGTCTAAAATCGTTCTTCTCCTATAGAAAACAAATACGAAATAGATACTCACTGTTCCTTCCTACACAAAGCCAGTCAAAATAGAGCAATGAGACCTTATATGGAACTAATGGGTGGCAAGTGTGAAAAAAAAAGGAGATATTTCTTCCATAGATCAATGGTAAACTGCGGAACACCTTGTAACTGAGTAATTTGGATATTAATTGCTACTTGGGTTGAAAAAGCTCAACAAAAAAAACCCCAAAAAAACCCCCCAAAAAAAAAAAAAAAATAAAAAAAAAACAAAAAAAAACACAACAAAAAAACACACACCAAAAAAAAAAAAAAACAAAACACAAAAAGAAAATAAAGAAAACCCTAGTGAAGATATCTAAACAAACATAAAAAGCAGTTCTAGACTAAAATACTCCCTAAACTACAAGAAACTGTAGTTTGTAAACAACTGAGATTGTATTTTAAGGAAATAGTTCTGCTGACCTGCCCTGTTCATGCTGCCTTCCCCAGGCATTTGCTACTGACATCCTTGGAGACAGGACCACTGGAGTGGCTCAGCCAAACTGCATTTAGGTTCTTGTATGTGACTTAAGATCTGTGTTACCTTGTGTACACTTCAGTGGACAAATGAACCTTTAATTAGGAAAAGTAAAAATGCTCCCCACCTCCCCAAACCAATAAAACCCAAAGTGTTTGTGGTAAATGGTTGTATAACGTTAGCTTAATAATTGTATACAGTCAGAGAGTAGTTTGATGGTCGCAAATGTTTCCTTGGCCATTTCAATTTACTTGGAAAAGTGACTAGTGTGAATCCTTCCCTCCATGCTCAATCAACTCACCTTTGTATTTCTCTTCATCAAATCACTGCAGCGATTTTAATACTGCCACTGGAAAAGTCACATAAATACATCCATGGGCCACTGTAAAAACTTTTGTTTCTTTCCATTTGGTGTTTTTACTAAAATAGAATCATCTTATATGTCAGACTTTTGAGATATACTGTTAAGTCACATTGTAGAAAGGCTACATTAAAGCATTAGTTGGGCAATATTCCTTATCCAATCTTTCCACAAGCCTCCCCCCTGTATGAAAAGAACTTGACCTGGCAATCACAGAGTACACAGAAATGACTCATTATGTCAGTCCTGGAGAGTGTACAACAAACAGGAATAGCAGCACTGCCATCAATCCTGACAAAAATAAGAAATTCTGAGTCGTTGAAATGACAGACACGAATACTGTTCTTACAGAAGAGATAACAATGCTACCAACCAGAAGGAAGAGCAGCAAGAGCAACTGTTGCACAAGGGGATTTTTGACAGGCTGTGATGATAAGGAGTTCTCAGCTGGCAGGCAGACAAAACACATCCCTGCAGAACATCTTTAAGTCAGGGGATGTCTGTTAGCCAAAGTGCCTGCAAAGGAATAATGTGATGCAAAACAGGAGTGAAGGATAGAACTCATGTGGCAGAAACCATCATTAGAGATGGAAATTTTAAAAAGTAACACAGCCTTGTGCCACTGAGGTGCCTGTACTTGAGTTTTTCCTAGTCAAAGTTGCCTGCTGCAGCAGAATCTCTTTCCAACATTCTTAACAGTGCTGCCAATCACACAAAAACTCAGAAGTTTTTAGGAAATCCTGGTTTATGAAGCTCTACACCACCAGTTATAATTTCACTCTCATCAATAGGAGACATTTGTACTTAATAATTTTTCAGCTGCAAAGGCCTTTTTTGTAGCAAAAAAAACAACCTCATGCCATTTTCTTTGGGTTGTTTAGAGAAAAAAAAAGTTATTTTGATGTTTCCTTCTGTCTTAAAATAAGAAAGTAATTTGAAGGTTTTAGTATCTTTCAATATAAGAAAGAAAGACTCTGCCATCAGTAACTACTTCCTCTCTGTTCTAACAATAATTATTTAAGATCTAGAAAATGTGTTTACTCATATTTTCCTACAGCTCTGCCTCTCTAGCTTGTCAGAAAGAATTTACAGGGTCACTTAATTATGATTTACAGGGAACATATCTCTGGTAAGAGAAAGATACAAGTATACAGCATCATTCAATGACTGAAAGATCAAGAAAAACAATCTGGAAGATGGAAACCTAATTGACCATTGAAATATATGGTGTGATAAAGGTTTTCTTCCAGGAAATTCTAATCAGAGGTTGGATATTTAGACAGGGCGTAAGTTTGATTCAATACCAGCTTTTGAGCGTCAAGCAAGCATTCGGTCAGGAAAGTCCTGTATCACTGAGGACCTAAGGAGCACTCTACCAGTTTTACAGGTAAAGAAAAGTAAGACCCCTAAAGAGAATCACACGACTAAGAATTGCCACCCAATCTGGCAGAATCAGCTATTAAATGGGCTTTTTGGGAAAAGATCACTTTGAGCTGGTGCTCAGGGATCTCAGGCAGTGGCAACAGCAATCTGAAGCTCATGATTTCTGAAGCCCTTAGTGGCAGCTTAAGTACTACTCCTCAGGCCATAGGTCTGGTTCCAAATATGTAAGTCCATCTTGGTGCCAATTCTTTTCCATTTCAGAGAACAGCTCATATGTCAGTACCTGATCTCCTCTTTTTCAGATACCACAAGAGCAATCTTCTGTGCACAGTCAGACATCAGCTTAATCAGATTGAAATGAAGAACTTCCCAAAGTAATAGGAAATGGGAGCTCTGGTAGTCCTTTCTACAGAAGACAGGATCTCCATAAGACAATCAAGGACATGAGATGGGATCTGTAACAAATCTGAGCCTGTTCTCCTTGAGGGCTTCTCCTTATTCTACATGCCCTGAAGTGTGTTCCTATATTCTAACTGCTGATGCTTTTAGTCAGTTCATAGCCTAGCAGGGAAATTACAATGTCTTGTGTGAAAGGATGCATTTGCTGAGATACCAGCAGAGTTCTGTATTATTTTATATTTTATTTTAATTATTTTTACTTTTCCCTGGCAGTCTCTGGTTTACTATTTCCACAAACCTACTTTGGCTTCTGAAAGAGCTCTGTTTTCCCACACAGCAACCCCAGGGAATAATACATAATAGATTTAAAATTATAATAATTTCAAATTTTGCATTTCAATATCAAATAGGGAACAATAGTGACTTTTATATGGTCATAAATTCTGTTTCTTTGGTTTGATAATCTGTGCAAAGTGAATTTACTGATGTGTGATCTGTTCTATATGGGAACAATACTTGACTAGAATAAACCACCACAATTGTTTTTAGATATCTCTTCTCCTTGCCCCTCATAAAAAAGTCTTGAAGATAGGGAAATCAGGAATATATTGGAAAATTCTTGCTTTGAAAAACAAAACATTTAAAGCAAATTTATCTGAAGAGGTCACTTGGAGATGCTGCAGAGCTTTTCTGATGTGAGCTCCTTGAATTCGCAGACATTAACTCTTTTTACTTCCACGTTTATCAGTAGTTGAATCCTGCATAACTCCTAGAAGTTTATTCTTTCACTTACCATCCAAAAAATAATAATAAAAAATAAGTTGTTCAGAAGAAGATTATGACACAGACCTCCTGCTATCACAGCTATGTGCTAACTTCAGCAGGGTTGTTGGCTGTTGCACTTAAAGCATGCTGACATTTGCTGGTGCCTCTGTGAACAACTGGCATGATTTGTGATCTGCTCTTTGGGCAGGTGAATGGCAGGAAAATGCAGGCAGTGCACTTAGCTGGTGGGCACCTGTCCTTGCAATCCAAATCCCTGGCTAATATAAGAGAGACAGTGTATTGCCATTTCTGCTCTCTTGGCTGCTGCTTCCACCACTTTCTTAGTCACCTATATTTAGCTGCGACTGAGAGGAAAGTGGCAAAGCAAGTTACCAAGCAGATTCACATATAATTTGCTACCAGAAGGTTTCTTTAAGTTTGTCATGCTCAATATCAACAAATAGCAAACTTGTGGATTGCTATCTTGCAGCCTAGAATAGGAAGGAAGGGAAGGCAAAACAAGGCAAGAGAAGGGACAGATTATTAGAGGCAATGCCACCAGCTTCTGATTGTCTGTACTATTGCACTAATGGATAAGCAAAATACTTTTAAATTTCATTCACATTCAGTGTACATGACTGGAGAATGTAGTAATTTGTTTCCAGCAGGCTATTCTGCATGTAATTGCCATCCTTGTACAGAACTTTTCATGTGTGGAAATCAAAAACCAAAACCAAAGAAAGAGGAGAAACAGAAAAAGGTATGAACATGTGCCCTGCCCAACTTCTTTACTTTCATTAGCACTCATCAAAATGAAGAGCAGACTTTGAGTCATGTTCCAGCAGATCTGCAGAATGTTGAATTCACTGAATCTGCATCAAATTTTGGGACTCTCTGTGCCATGAGATGACTGAAGCTCACAAACATTGTCTCAGCTTCAGAGTCTCAAAGCATGACATGCAGCACTCTATCTAGTCATATTAGGAATGCGCTTCTAAAGACAAACTGAAAGTCCACAACAGCAGAACTCTTACTGGGAGGGGAGTCACTATTTCCTCCTTGGTGTTGTGGTGCAAGCCCTGAAATGGCTGAAGTCCTTGGGAGTAGGAAGCTTGCTATTGACATCTATTGATGAAGAGGAGAAAAGCAGCTCAGACTGGCCTGAAACCACCGCTTATCAGAGGATATATAGGGCTGGGAGCCCTTTTTTGAGCATCTGCTGTTGGACAAAGGGAAACAATTAAACCAGACTAAGGTTACTTTCATCTCTCTCTCTCTCTCTTTCTTTTTTTTTTTTAAATTTTTCTTTCCTGGTGTCATTTGCTAAAAGAGCTTCTGGGTAGGGATCTAGAATCAGTTTTATTTCATAAGAATTAAATTCAAAAGTTGTATCATAAAAGTCTGCGGTTTATGGTTAGCTATGTGAATATGCTGATTTGTCGTGTATGCCAATCAATTTTTATCATCTTTAGATCACTAGCTGTTATCCTAAAATATTATACAATATTTTGTATACAATAGTTTGCATTTTTCTACCAGAAATTCAAATCATTTCATAACCACCATTGTGATTCCACAGCATTTAAAGTGTTGTCATAGCATGGTTATGTATATACATAAATCCCAGCTTTTGTTGTGTGTACACACTGCATGACCAGGGAATCATTTTCACATGTAAGTATTTGCTATAGTTCCCTCATTACTGCTTAAGCATGAGTTTAGCTCATTTGCCAATTTTTCGGCTTTTCAAGAAGAAATGTAGGCAGGAACTGCCATCAGGTTCCCATTTCTAGTGTTTCAGTTTACCTCATGTCATAAAATCCTTTGATACAGGCATGCAGAGAATTGTTTTCAAAGTACAGCATGGTCCCATGTACAAGGCAAACTGCCTGAACATGGTTTCAAACACGGTCCCAACACAGTCCTTATGAGTCTGTCTGCAGCTCTTCAAAAAGTTAAAGTTGTCTCTTGTGAAAGGTTTGCTCTTCTGAAAAGTTCACTCTTCTGAAAATTAGCCCTGACTTTCTTGAAAAGAACAAACAGATCCAAACAACAGCAGCACAACCAAGCTTGAATGTATTAAACCCTTGAACAATATGGGCTTTCTTGTGCATCAGCAGGGAGCTAAGCTTTCCCCAACAACACTGTGATGGATGGTCGTGCATTTGTGTCAGCTCAGCTGGCAGGTCCAGCACCTTTAGAGGAGGATCATGCATTTTCCCCAGTTTTTACTAGACTTGGGAAAGTTAGGACAGAGAAACCAAGCTTCTCAAACCATATGAAGGAAGACTTTGGTTTTTGCCCTTTAATTGGACAGATCCTGAGGTAACAGGGCAGTGCATTGTCACCTAAACTCTGGAATGCGGCTAGAAGACAAGATAAGAGATGCAAGGGAATATGCTCAATTAGCAAATCCACAGGGCATCAGCAGCCCAGGTTCTCCCCTGACACCTCCCTCTGGTTGTTTGTTTTTTGTTTTGTTTTGTTTTTTTCTTCTGTATCTGAGAAGTTTTCTAGTGCTAAATAAAAAGGACTAAGTACCAACAGCTCAACAGAAGCCTTCCCTTGAAACTCTTACAGCAGATTTTGAGAAGACTCTTAAATCTACACAAATCCTAACATGAAGACAATAGTAAACCCCACTCATCACATTCATCCCAGTTTTTTTCCACATTTCAGTCTTCCACTACACAGAGCCATGTGATTGCTTTAGTCAGCAAAGCAAACTGCATGAACAAATTAGGATGCGAAAAGCACTGAATTATTTAATCACATCACCTCTTCTGTACTGGTAAAGTAAAAACTTTCAGGTACAGAACTGATTTGTTTTGTATGAGTCAAAATAAAAATTTGCTAAGCACCAGCATCACATTATACTTTGCTTTACTGTGAAACCTTCAGAGGAACTGTCCCCTCTGACAGGTAGATGTTTTCCTTGATAGGTGCTATGAAGAGTGCTGGACTGTGACCTAGACAGAAGTTAACAAACTCCTTACCTCCTCCTGATCCCCTCTGTGAGCACCGTTTGTTTTATGTATAGACAGAAATATGTTTCTGTCTATATGGTGTTATAACTAGACACTGAAATAAGACAAAAGCACTCGGGCCACCTATGCTCTTGGATGCAGCACTGAAATTGAAATGTCCTGTGTTTAATCCATTAGCAGAGGAAGATAACTGCCTTTTTATTAAAACTTGGCAATCTGTTTCATATTAATATAAACAATGAGAAGAAGAGTATAAATTCTTAGTGAGCTGTGCTCCAAGTGTACATTTGATTAAAACGATGCCTCTTCAGAGAGTTAGACTGTATTTATATATTTTGGATGGAACATTTATATTTTTTGGCAGGCCCACACATAGAATTTGCATGTTAATGTGCTAGTATGGATACACTCTTTTTAAGTAGCACACATCAGAACTCGTATTGTTTTCCTTTGAGTCCGTACCACAACATCACTGGCTGTAGCAGGTAGATGAGACTTGTAAGAGAACCTAGCAACACTGTTGAGCTTCACAACTTCCAAAATTCATTAACCATCAGCCTGTTCAAAACTTTCATAACATCTGAAACATTTAACACCCATGCCTGTGGGGATGGAAACCTAGGAAAGGATAAGGAAAAATGACTCGGGCATATCTATGAGGTAAATCTGTAGATCATGAATTCACAATGCATTGCATTGTTGTTCATGCTACTGGTCAAGCAAAGAAAACATCCTTGGAGACTGACAGAATTCATCCACTCATCATGTTAGTGAGGCATCACTTTTTTAGTCCTATTAATCCTTGAAAAATGTGAAATTTTATACTTTGAGTTCATTTGCTGTTTCCGAAGACAGGAGGAGTCCAGAAATTTGAAAACCCAGGGTGTAGTGTATTATAGATTTCTTTAGAATCTACTGCAAGATACTACGCATAGCCCTGTTTTAATTTTCTTTTTTTATTTGCTCAGATTTTAAGTAATAATGATAGTAACATCAAAAACACTTCTAGCTACCCACCAATTATTTCTATGTAGTCTTGGCCAAAAGAGATTTTCTTATTGTGCTCTTAAAAAAAGTAGTACTTAAAAACCTCAAAATGTTCTCCATGTGTTTCAGACTAGAAATGACTAGCCGTAAAAACAGTAGAGTAAGATTTACTTTGAAGAATAAGATTTGTCTGTCAAGAGAGATCTGAAGAAAAGTTAGTTAGACAGACATAGTCAGAAATAAGGTATGAAAATGGCTACATCATACAGGTACCTCTAAAACTTTCTGCTGTGCACAATGTCACCCATGCATGCCTATGAAACCTGACTGATGCTGAAGAGCACTGGCAGGAGCTTGCTGTTCATTGTGTGGTTCCAGGTATCCACCTTGAGTGTTGCACAGTAAAACTCACAGCAAGAGTCAGCACTGGGCACTTTTAACAGGCACGTTAGTATCTTCCACTCCAAGAACAACCTTTGAAAGACATAATCTAGAAGAAAGAGATTGTTAAAGAAAAGCAGTAAGACCTTCTGAAAGTAGGAAAAGAGAAAGTGGAATTCCTCAATATATTTGAGGGATAAATAAAATGAAAATTTTCCTTGCAATATGTACATGCACTTTCAAATTACTTCAGTCAGTCTTGCAAGGCTTCATTTGATTGGATGGGGCTCTGAGCAACCTGACCTAGTTGAAGATATTCCTACTCATTAGAGGGTGACCCAAACCCTTCTATGATTCTATAGTTCTACTTTAGAACTAGATATTATCAAATCTTAGGTGCTTATGAAGTAGGACTTTAGAGAGGATTCCAGTCTCCACAGTCAGGCACAGAAATTGTTGGTATTGTCCACCATGAGAGAGAGGTTGCAATGCTCAGAGGTTACAAGTCTCTCCCTTCAGTAAGAAGGAATCTGGCTGGGGTGTGCAAGGAGTCACCTATGGCCAGCTGCATACATGGCATCCACTCACAGACACAGTTTCCCAAACCCAATACCTGAAAAAACAGGCAGCATCTGCCAGCCCTGCCTATCTTTTGGCAATATTCAAGTATTATAGCCCTCGGCCATGAAGAAGAAAATTGAATGGAAGCTATAAGTGCCCTGCTCAGACTTCCTGAGCCTCAAATTTCCATTTCCCAGGAAAGCATCCTAATCACAAATAGGAAGGTGCTGTATAAATGTGAACAGTTCCTCAATGACAGGAATGAAGATTTTGGACGTTAATCTGCTTGACTCTGGCTGCAATTCATATATCATTGAAGGAGACAGGAGAAATTAGCCCAAAGTCCCCCACCCACCAAGGGCCTATGCACATTGCTGACCATATGTGGGTGCTGCTTGAGTATCTGGGGTCAGGCTGGAGCAGGAAGGAAAGACAACACAGCTCTTCATGGACCTCCCACAAAATCACTTCTGTCCGTGTGAGATGTCAGGATGAATTGCTGCTTGCAGTAGATTGTGCAGCTGTTCAAACTATGATTGTGCTGCCCTCTGGGTGCTTGGAGCTTGGCTCTCTCTCACACTGAACATGCCTCTGAGCAAGAAATTCCCAGATAATAGTAGTTAGATAACATGCCAAAGTAGGTGATTCTATTTTGTAGAAGGTTTTATCCTTCTTCCCCTCCCTTAATCTAGTAGTTGACATCTTAGATATTGAGCTGCTTGGGGCAAGGTCCATGTGGTCCTATTTTTAGAATGTACCCAGCACATTATAGACCTGATGCAAGCCAAGTATGTTTTTGTAAGTCAGTATTAGAAAAAGGTTGTAAAGACCAATGCACTTCTGAGATTGCCAAGCAAGCTGAGGAGACTGCTGGGTGGTACACAGTGGATTTGCCTCCTCTTGCCCAAACTCCTTCTTGCATGTTTCAGATGTTGGGAAAGTGGCCACTCCACTGAAGATACTTGCTGCATGACTTCATGCCTGTGACACTTCATCAGAGTGCTTATCTACTCCCATCTCCTCAAGGCTGGAACAAAGAGTGATCACTGGCATTTTATCAATTTTTCCTGTTTCTCAACGTCCTGACAACTACAGATTAATTTTCTGTGTGCCCTTTAAGCAGTTCCAGACACTGGTTAATAACACTTGTTGAGGGAAATTGCTTCAAAAATCACTTCACAAATGCAGCTCCTTTTGGATTTCCATAACAATGACCTAAAAGTTTTCTTTTCTTCTGCAAAAATTTTGGACTAATACAAACCCTCTCTCAGTTGGGTACATCTAATTATTTATTTGTTTGAAAAACCCGTGTTAACTAAATTCTAACATTTTGTCTCTCAGTGTACATATTGATAGATATATTTATTTTCTCTGTATCAGAGAACTTCTGAGATACTGCTCTGAGTGTACATGGTACAGAAGACTATTAATGATCTTTTCCAAGTCTCCCTTGCAACCTTATCACATAAGCAATGTTTTCAATTCTGTGCTTGGATAAATTGCAGAATGCATACCTGTGACACTTCAGAAAAGAAGTAAGAAATTTTAGCAAGAAGACTTTTAATTTCTGATCCTTATGTTTGTGCCTGAATAGTTTTACAGAGCTGGAGAATTTCCAGTCGGCAGGGACCACCTATCTGGAAGAGGAGAGGAGAGAAGAATAGAATAGAAATGTTGTTTATGCCTCTCAAGGACATTGTGCTCTGAAATCTCTAAGACACAATAATGTAAATCCAATTTTCCTTCCAATTTTAAATTTAGAAATCCAAGGCAAAAAAAGGCAACAAATAATATTAATTTATATTTAGAAGCCTCTAACACACTTTTTTTCTCAAGTTTCATTTCTGATATCTACCCCTGTGTCTTATTTGCTTTGTTTCTCTTCACACTTCATAGGAAGATACGCAAAGCTTTATTTGGATGGGTAACTGGTGTTGGTGATTTAAATGCACTGGTCTCAGGACTGTGTTAATTTTTATGTCTATCTCATTTAATATCCCTTACACTAGCATTCTAAAATATGTAAGCCTGTATGTATATAGCACATTCTATTCTGCTTGGTTTTGTTTGCTTTAACAATTGTGGCTGTCTAATCTACTTTACCGTACATATCTGGGATGGATTATATCTTATAGATTATTGTGTGAAAAATAAACACAAAATTTTTGTAAAAGCCAGTGAAATGCACTCAGGTAAGTTCTCATTTCTCTGTAGTTTATTTTTGTTTGTGTAGTTCATTGAGAATTAGCCACTTCTCAGGTAAAGGACCAAGAACTGACTATAAAGCTGCTTAGCGATGTTCTATCAGGTGTTGATACAGTATCTTAAACTTATTATAGGAAAAAAAAATAAAAATAAAA
>VXAU01005288.1:421684-576301 GCA_013399695.1 Formicarius rufipectus | reverse complement strand
ACAAACAAAACCAAAAAAAAAAATCAACCAACGCAACAAAACCTCCACTAGTACTAAAGGAATTAACAGCAAAGACTAGATTAGAAGCCTATCAAGTCCTTGCTCTTATCAGCAAGTTTCATTTTGTTGTACCAGGTGGGGTCAAGATGAGCCAGGAAGAAATGAGAGAAGGCAAATCAATTGTAGTTTGTGGAAACAGGGACAGTTGGAGATCCTGAACGTGGGTATTGCTCTGGAACTCATTAGGTGAGTAATGAGTAAACATCAATTGAGTAAACACCATGATAGCTACGAGGAAAAGGGAATGCAGAGTTCCTAAACAGGGTTAAAAAGAAAACAAACATTCCCCAACAACCTCGGCGTGGTTGGGGCAAAGAAGAGCTGCAGTTGGCCAGTTCCATGGACCCTCAGTGCACATCGACAGGCAGGAGGCCAAACAAAAGGCACAGTGGTGCCTTTTTCAGGGTCTCTGTGACAAATATTTTACTGCAGCTTTTATTGCTGATGAAAAACAGGTACTAAGTGTTTCTTCCCACGGATGGACCAAGTGAAAAGCTGCTGAAAAACCCATCAGCAATTCAGCAAAGCACATGGGTTCAGTGAAGAATTTAAACATATGTTTGACTTTAACAGTCCCTAAACCTGACAGAAACCAACATGACTTCAGGAGATAACAAAAGCAAAAAAACAAGTTCCCTGACAGGGAAGGACCAGGAGCTTTATCTGCAACAAATGCCAACTTCAGCACAGACAAGGCTGAATTTAACACCTGCCCAAAGCACACAGACACAGCTAATAAAGTCAGCTTTAAAACACACAGCCAGCTGAAAACACAGCAGAAGTGATCCTTGAGAAGTGCATCCTCACATGTATCTAAACACCAGGGTAGGAGCACTTGGAAGCACAACTTTTCCAGCACCAGGTGGGTCAGGACAGCCTTTGGAGCATCACTGCTCCAAGGCAGGGAATATGGGGCTACCAGGGGCAAGGCAGGGCCAGTGCTGCCACAGTCAGGGCTTCCCATTAAATTAACCACAACTGACACCCCTCTCCCCAAAATAAAACAGCCAGAGGAGCTCCACACCTCACCACCAGACCATTGGAGTGAAGAGACAAGGCAAGGTGTGTTTCCCACCCAGACTGCACTTTCCAGCACCTCCCCAGCCACCTTACCTGGAGTCTGGATGTGCATTCCCAGGATAAGGTGCTGAGGTGCCACCCGACCCCACCAGCCTGGACCTTCCAGGAGGTTCCATACAGAGCTCTGTGAGATAACTGCACCACCACTACAGGACAAGGACACCAAGGAGACCTTCTTCCCCTTTCCTGAGCTGTTTTAAATAGCAGCCAGGAAAGGCAGTGGCTTTCCTCCCACCTTCACACCAGCCAGGCAGATGCCAACACAGAGCAGCTGGGGGTGCCATGGCTTTCCCAGGTCCCTCATACCGTGTCTGTGGTACCCAGCCGAAGGCATCTCCTCACTTCCCCAGGAGATGCCTCAGGATGCAGCTCTGCTGAGCAGCAAACATCCCCAGGTGCTCCAGGTCACTCTCCAGGGATGTGATAGCCCTGTCCCCACGTGAGGGAGGTGTTGCTGTTCTGTGTGGTGCAGGTGCTTCTTGTCCTGTTGCTTGTAAAACTGGAAAGTCAGAGCTCTGGTTTGGTGTGCAATTTGTACGTGGAAGAGATTGGAAACCTTGTTTAGTCAAGCACGTTGTGTTTAAGAAAAGTTTGGATGTAGACTTATGGGGTTGGTTTTCTAGGAAAATAGAAGAAAGACCTCAAACCCTAAGTTTTTAACTAGAAAAGCTGGACATTCACAGTAAATTTGAAGCCTGTTGCGGCTTGCTCTCCTTGAATATGAAATGACGCACTTTTTAAAGCTCTTCCTTAAAATGAGTAAGTTGTTCTCTATTAGATCTGTGGGAAAAGCGAGTGAAATTTAATGGTTTAATGCATTAGCTCCTTGAAAATTAGTAAATTGGGAACAAGATAAATGTTTTTGTTACTGCTCTCATTAATATTGATGGAATAGAAAGGTTACAATTCTTTTAATGCTGGATTCTTGGAAATGCATGGACTGCTGCCTGTGTGATACAGATTTCTTCAATATTGTGTAATGCCATAAATGAGGCCCTTCACCACCACTGCTCTGCTTTGCAGAAACTTTAACTCAACACTCCCCATCAGGGCATTGCAAACTGCCAGGCATGTTGTATTTGTTAGGGTATGCCTTATATAATATTTATGTTGCTTCTAGATAAATATTGAAATGGGCATTTTGATTTATTAGCATGTTTAATTTTTTATATTATTTTAAACATAGCCACAGTTCAGTGGGTTGTGTGTGAGAACAAGTGCCATCTTAAGGGAGATGCCACGATAATAACACAATTGTGTGGTGACAGTGAACTCAGCGTGTCATACTAATAACACTTAATGAATGGGATACATAGAAATCTTTTAGGGATACAGGACATCTATTGGAGAAGGTGAAATACACAGTTGCAATCACTGATAAAACTTTCCAACTTTAAATGTATCAGTTTCCCCTTACAGCACTGCCTCTTTGTCCTGCATATTTGCCAAGAAACAGAATATTACACCTTGTGACATTTTAAACAAAAACCCTTGCTTGGAGTTTTCACTCGTGTTTATTAGCACTGCCATAGCAGAAGATTTGAAAATGAAAAAGCTTCATATTACTCTGCTTAGGTAGTCAGAGCAAGAATCTGCTTAAAAACTTGATTGTTTCTTCCTATCATCCCCCTCTGATATTTTTATTGTCACCCTGCACTAATTTCTTGTAGTTTGGAGCTTCATTTTAGGCTTAGATGGCAACACCCATGTCCTTTTAATTCAGGGGGGCAGGTCCTTCTTGCCCTTGCTGCAATTCCTCCATGGCTGGGTCTATTATTGCATAGATATATTGATTTCAGGCACAAAACCAGCTTGCACACAGCAGGTTAAGCAGGAAAATGATGCAAACATTGGCATATTTATTGCTGTCACTCCTTTCTTTGCCCAGCAGCGATGAAGACATGTAACCTCCCCAGCAGTCTCTGTGAGCCCCTGCCAGCTGGCTGCCTGCCTCAGCTCCAGGGAACAGGAATAAATGAAGCCCAAGCACATGCCCACCATCTGGGTAAAGCTCAAGTGAGCTTGTCTGGACAAAGCTCCAGGGTCATGTAAATGAAAAGGACTTTCATGTTAAGATGCATCTGTGAGCGTCCACTTCCTCCTTGTATGTCTGGCTTGGCTCAGTACAGGTGCAGAGAGTTGGCAGCAGTTACAAACCACCTGTAATTTGGAGGTTTTTAGAGTGGCTCCTTGTTTATGTGGATAAACAGCCAGCTCTGATGCCCATCTTTCAAAGCAGCCTTGAAAACAGAAAGACAGTCTCAAAAAGAAAAGTTCTTGGAGCAGCCACAATAATGCCTTTTGGGGGGCTTATTCATACCAGTTATTTCTACCTGTCCAAATATCAGTGCTCTGTTACAGTTAATTACTTGTACATTTGGTAGGACTTTCAGATTTTTGAATGCAAAGCACGAACTTTGCACTTCCAATACCTGGTGAGAAGCTTTAGAAACTCCAATGTAATGCATTGTCACAAGTCTCACATTTTGAAATCATTGCTGTAGCTGATTCCAGACATAGTTTCTTCTGCTTCTGACTGGTTTTATTACAGCATTTTGACCTTTCTTAAGCCTTTCATGTTTTGGCAAGATACAGGAGGATTTGTAATTTTGGATCTTGTTCACTAAAAGAGTCAGCTTTGAAAAGTTAGTTAATTGTTGTTGAGTTTGATCCGATGTGTGACTCTTGGGATGTTCAGTTACTCTGTGTGTGCTTCATGGTCTCTTTGAAGGGACTGCTTATTGCATCTGTAAACTTGGAGATCTTGCCTGTTTCCTAGCTGTGGTTCTGAGTCCCTGGATGAACTTTTTGTTGCTTGACTGACAATATTTTTTCCATACAAAGCCATTAGTCCTGGCCTAGGTTTTTGCTAATGTATTTTTCATTTGTGATTTTGCCTTTGTGCATATATATGTTGCACACGTGAGTGCTGCATACTTCTGGAAAAAATAAAAAAATCCCCAAACCTGCATCTGTATAATGTTGAAAATTCATAAACCTACACACAGTGAAACCACTGCAAGTCAATGTTGTCAGCTATGGATGATTCAAGCATTACAAACCTACTTAAAAACAAGAAAGAACTTCAATTCCTAGTTCACAGCTTCACATTGAAACCCCTTTGACAGACTGACAGCACAATGACAACCACAACCAGCACTGCAATTTCCAGCCCCTGTCACAAACACACACATGCCAGATGGATTTCTATTTATGCTTTTTCCTTATTTGTACCTGCACTGGAGCATATTCTGGTCTGCCTGTCCAGGAAGAAGAGAGGACACAGTTTCCTCCAGGCACCATCACCTTCCAGCCGCACACAGCCACCACCTCGGCCAAGCTTGCAAAGTGTTGACCCTTGATATCACAGGGCTGAGACCCAGGAGAGGACTCCTGTGGCTCAGAAAGAGCAGCTCTTCCAGCTGAAGCACAGGCACCATCCTCTCATGGAGCCACCATGTGCTCCCCTTCTCAGCTGGAAGTCACTGCATCTCCCCTCGTTTGAAGTCGTTCCTTCGAAGGCAACTGGGGTGAAGGATTTGTTTAGGAATTAAGCAGGTGCCCCTCAAAACTCGGCACTTCCTCTTAAAATTCAGTTGCCATAACAACTGTACAGTGCTTTGGCTCTCAAACCAAGCATTTTGTGTGTGTATTAGGAAGGAAGCTTGCACTCCAGGAGAGCAGCTGATTTACCTTACCTGAGGAAACACACTATATGACTTGCAAAATGTCAGGGCGTGAAGTATACAAACTGCAGCTATGAAGCCCCTTTAGAAATAAAATGGCTCATACCCTCTCTGGATTCTTAACTCTCTTTTTTCCTTTTTTTTTTTTTTTTTCCTAAATAGATGGGAAGATTAAGTCAAAATGTATCATTGACAGTATTGAGGCAATGGCTCTGATAGACTGTAAATTATGAAGGGGTTTAGCCAAGCCCTGAAACCTCTGATAGAGAGCAGGTTTAGATGGGCTGTTGGGAAGAAATTCCTCCCAGGAGGGTGGTCAGGCCCTGGCACAGGTTGGGCAGAGAAGCTGTTGCTGCTCCATCCCTGGAAGTGTCCAAGGCCAGGTTGGAGGGGGCTTGGAGTGACCTGGGCTGGTGGAGGGAAAAATCTTACAAGAAAAGCTTTCTTGCAGAGAGTAAATCAAACACCTGCCTAGAAACTGGTTAGAACTTCAAGACTTGATCTTCCCTTCTAGACCTGAGGTCCCACTACCTCCCTGTGACAATGGACAGGGACCATGACAATTAGCACTGAAATGAGTAGATTCCAGATTTGAGAACCTCAGTGTTCAAGAGCAGAGGCTGGTGATGAGGTTTTTTACATCATCAGCGATATGAGTGTTGGCACTTTTTCAAACATGTTATTAGCTTGCTCTGCACTTCTTCCTCATTCTTCTGCAGCCGTCCTGTTTGCATCATTTCCGCTTTCCTTTTGCAGTGGGAATGCTCCCCTTCACCCTGTATCCACGACAGACCAGGGAAAACAGATTTCCCACCGAGCTCTATTTTGCTGACTGGAAGCAATAATCACATTTCTAGAAAGCAAACAACATCAAGCGGCTTTATCTGACAGAACATGAGCAGAATTAGACTTGCATGTATTAATTGTAGGATAGCACACAGAAAGAAGAAATGCTGCAAGCAGCTTTGACCCAACAGCTGAAGGCATGACCTGCTCTGATTGGAAGGGCTTTCCTGCAGGCTGGAGAAGGCTCCAAGTCCACATTTTTAATACATTTAACTCCCTGGCGAGCAGAAGTGGAGTGCTGCTGGTGTTTGCCTCGGCAGTGCTTTGGTGCTTGGGCTGCATCTTTGCCAGCCCTGTTGGAAACTGGCCGAGTTGGTGTGAAAGTGCTCAGCGTGTGGTCCCTCACCCACAGCATTCACTTAACTGAGAGTCAGTAAACACAGCGACTCCACTACTTAGAAGGGCCATTAGACTCCTCACACACGCTAATTTCATAATTGCAACTGCCCATGTTTTCATATTAATTTGTTGTTAGAACTTTGGGGGCTTTGTCTCTTTTCTCCTGAATGGGGCTTTGGGGAGCACAACAGAGCCAGGGCTCTTGGGTGTGAAAATAAGCATTAGCCTGCAGTCAGAGAGTGCAATAACCCACCCAACACCCAAACCACATCGTCCCCAAATTCCTCTTCCCCTGCATGGAGATTACAGAATTGCAGCACTTCTGGCAGCAGAGCTACAACATCTGCATTTCTGTTTTTCTGAGGTGTTTTCATGTCCACGAGCCAGGGAGTGACTGAGAGGTGCATGGAGAAGAGAGGAGTGACTGGGAATCTTCAATCATCAGGGAACAAATGTCTTATTGAGTACCACATATGAGCCACGTCAAAAACTGGGAGTCTGGTGGCCTCATGCAAAGATATCATGATATTGGAGCATTTAAAATATCAAATCTGTAGTTAAAATATTTGGAAAAATATACATCATGTAATACTATGAGTTTAGCAGAGAAACACATATTTAGCAGTTAATCTATTCAGATGAACCAGAGTGTCAGTAACTAAAGTTTTATTTGGTTTAAGTATCATTTTAAATTTTGGGGGGTTAAGGATGAAATTTTTGGAAGTGTCATGTGATATAACACCCAGGTGTGTCATCTTCCTGAAGTGGAAATATGTATTACATTTGGTCTACTAATGAAAATGCCTCTCAGCAGTAAACACCTCCCATTACTTCCAGGTTGTTTACTGCTTCAGTTAGTGATGTATGGTGCCACAAAAGCCATTAAGAATCAGGACAAAATGTGCTTTGTGGGAGTGAAAGGAAAATTCAACAGTATTTTTAGAAACTAAAATTTAGAAATTAAAACTCTGAATGACCCACTTGCAGGTCATTCTTTTCTCAAGGTCACAGGCACAAACAGAATTCAGGGTTCTGTGAAAGGAGAATTGAATATTCTTCTCCAGAGCTGCCAGTCATTGGTGGTTTACAAAGTCAGAGAAGATGTGAAGTGACACCAGTCACATGTTCTTGGCTGCTGGTGCTCCAAGCACCAATGTGACCTCACACCTCACACCTCACACCTCAATGTGACCCACGAGCCCCAGTAATTTTAGCTCTCCTGTTAAGAGGATAGGAAAAAACCATAAAATACCTTTCCATTGAACCTCCTCGGGGTGTGCAGCTTCACCTCTGCTCTGTGTGAGCAGGGACAGGACCCTGCACCAGCTGGAGCTCTGGAAAAGGGTGGTGGGCACTGAACAGGTTCCCCAGGGCAGGGGGAACGGCCCTGAGGCTGCCAGAGCTCCAGGAGGGCTTGGATGGTCCTCTGGGACACAGGGTGGGATTGTTGGGGTGTCTGAGCTGGACTGGATGGTCCTTCTGAGCCCCTTCCATCTCAGGGTATTCCACGATTCTCTGATGAACATTTACCTTCAAGGGAGGATGCAAACCCAAGCCTCAAAACAATACTTCTGGAATTTCCAGTAGACCAAATATTGCTCAAACCCGTGGGATGATTATGAATGCAGATTCCTCAGACACATTATCACCATCCATTCTATATGTAGAGAAAAGAGAAAATAGATTTTATCAATTTCAATGCATGAGGATTTTTTCTTCCTTGCACATCTGAAATGTAAATGGCATTTTTCTTTTTTTGTTGTTGTTGTTTTGTTTTGTTTTACACCCTAAAAGAAACAATTTAAGTTCTTGGAACTCAGGAAAAAATAAATTATATTTGGTATCAAATTGTGTCTTGAGAGATAGAGATGTTGCTATTAAAAATCGAGACAGGAAGCATTAAAAAAAAAAGTGTCTGATTGCTTTCTTAGCAATTGCATTGTTTTCTTTCTGGTTTCAGAAAATTGTCTTGAGATTGGATTTTCCCTTACTCCCCTGTACAGTAGCATGCAATTGAAAGTAATTTTTTTGTTTCAAATACGTTTTCTTCTTGGTGCTTTGGAGGTTTATTATGTAACACAGGAGCATTTCACCCTCAGAGCACAAGAAGGGTGCCTGCCTTCTGGGCTTCAGCCCAACTTTCAGCAGTGAATCACTCATATAAATAATATTTTATGTATCTTTTAGTTAGACGGCCAGGCCATCTAATTTCTTCACACAAAAAAAAAACCCTGTGTGTGCTGTGTTATAGCTCTCAGTGTATTTTAACATGAATTTCTTGTTTCCTCTTGCTAAGGAAAGAAGAAACATCACTTTTGTTCTCACATTTATAACTTTCAAAATGAGTAGCAAGAGCTTCTGTGGCTCCTCAGGGTTTTGAGAACTCTGCGCTCACGTTGTCCCCAGTGCTTCTAAAATTTTTGTCAGTGCAGCTGATTAGGTTGAAAGAAACATAATCAACCCCTGCAATTAGTTAAAAGCAAGCTGGTGTGGAAATCCCTTTATTCACCTGCTCAGCTTCAAATGCAAAGGGCAATGATTTCAGTTTTGCAATGGAAATCTGATGAGGAACCTTCGCTGTGAGCAATTTCCTCATCTGATAGCTGAGATGAAATGTCAAAGTATATAAGAGTATTTGAGCAAAAACCTGGGCTGGGGGAAGGTGTCCCTGCCCAGGGCAGGAATGGACTTGAAGGTTCCTTCCAGCCCAAACTATTCTGTGACATCCATTACCTCATTATAATTAAGCCAAACTACTTTAAGTACCATTGTTATGTGTCCACTTGCTCTTAAGTTGCTCATTTGAGCAGGGAAGAAGAGATTTTATCTTTTATCAATTGATCTCTAAAAAGGAAGAGCATAATCTTGATTGTTAATTGGGATGTCAAGAATGTTTATGGCTTTAAACAGCAAGATTTTTGGTGTGCTCTTTGGCACTGCAGACTAAAGACAAAAAGAAATTCTTTAATAGCTGGGAGGGCCACTTGTTACTTCAGCTACAAAACAGAACTACTGAGGAGGATTGTCTAACTCCCATAGGTCATTATTTTGTATAAGAAATCCTTGATTTTTATAGTTAGGTATCATAGTGCCTCACATCTCGATAGAGCCACTAAATACAAGGAAGAACATCTATAATGTGATCTGCAACTTACTCTGAGCCACTGTGAGAACTGAGGCTTTTCTGGATAAGAACTGGGCTGAGCAACCTCTACATAAGTACTAAAAAGATATACCATAAATAAGAAAAACCTTTATACCTAAAAAAGGTTAAAAATAAAATTCCACTAGTCTTGCCTCTCTTATTCCAATGTACCTGCTTATATTTAGCACGTATATTCACATTTTGAACTCATTTTGTACCTTGTATCATATCCACCTTAGAGAACAGAGGATTTGCCTTCATTCAAAAAGTGTAGTCGAATGAACTTCTAACTTTAAAAGTTAAATAAAAAGGTCATTTTTCTGCTGTGCTGTAGCTTTCAGTGCTGATTTCCACCTGAGATTGTCGCATCCTGTTGGAAGATTTGTGTGCTTCTTTTTAGCCCTGTTTTTAAGAGCAGCGATCCTAAATGTTATGTAAATAATTTCAGTTTCAAAGGAACAGGGAAATAGTACCAAGATGATTGAGCGACAAGTAGCTGTAGTTTTCTTTGTACATTTCTCCAGGGGGGTTGGTCCTTTAGTGATTTGCAGGTCACATCATCAATATTTTGGGTATTGTTACATATGAGACCTTTGCAAGGTGTTACTCACTTCAGGCTATCACCGAAGGGTTTAAAATGATCCTGTTATATACAAGCAAATTCCTTTTTCCTTTTTATTTTTTAAGTAGCAAGCCTTCAAGGCCCACATTTCTGCTTATTACCACCGAAAGAGAGTACTTACAAAGCTTTCTGAAATCGCTCTGCTCAGACTGCTTCCAGTTGATGGGTAGAAATTTATCTGGAATTGCTTCAACTGTGCTTTGAAATAGTAGTGTGAGTTGTCAAAATTACTGAGGAAAACTGAGATTGTGTTTATACCTGTTTAACCACAGCAAGAGCTGCCAGGCTTTGGGAGGTTTAGAGTCCCCAGCCCTGGAGGTGCCCAGGGAGAGACTGGAGGTGGCACTCGGTGCTGTGGGCTGGGGGACGAGGTGGGCATTGGGCACAGGGTGGGCTTGGAGGGCTTTTCCAGCCCCAGTGATGCTGTGACTGTCAGTGTCAGCAGCCAGGGGAACCAGCAAAACCAGCTCTCAGGTAAAAGTCCTTTCTTTCCTGTGTGCCTCACTATGACATTCCATCTGCAGACAATTCTAGTGTATGGAAAGATCAAATGGAGATAATTTATGAATTGCATGTCGGTGGATTAGTTCTATAAAGTGAATACTTTAGTACTTTCTTGTTAGGCATTAAGCTACTTAGTGCCTTGGGTGTTCATTAGGGGTCAGCAGCAGCAGCACACTTACACTTCAAGGTCCCAGCTACTTCCTTTTTCCTGCTAAACATTTTTCTTTCTCTAGTTTGTACACAGTGGAAATGAATTATTAAACAAACAAAGAAAAAGCTGTCCTAAAACCCACTTGCTTATGAGCAAAGTCATTGAGGAACTTCTGCAGTGTGTCTGTACATGGGGCACAGGTAAAATAGAATGATGGATTGATGGATTGATTGATATTGATTGATTTAGGAACGGATGAAGGTGGTAAAGTGGAGGTACTTGGCTGGCAGAGAAAGGAAATGAAATATGAAGCAGGTGACATGTTTGGGTCTGTAACTCTTTAGCAGCTCTGTGCTTGTCAGGTTCGGATTAGAACAGTAAATTTCCAGTTCCAAATATACAAATACTTAGGTGTTCCTTGTGTCTGAGCGTGGGAGGGGGCTGGTGGGCTTTTGTAGAATCACAGAATGGTTTTGGTTGGAAGGGACCTCAAACCTCATCTCATCCCACCCCCTGCCATGGGCAGGGACACCTTCCACCAGCCCAGGTTGCTCCAAGCCCTGTCCAACCTGGCCTTGGACACTTCCAGAGATGGAACAGCCACAGCTTCTCTGCCCAACCTGTGCCAGGGCCTGCCCACCCTTCCACCCAGGAATTCCTTCCCAATATCCCATCTATCCCTACCCCCTGTCAGTGAGAAGCCATTCCCCCTGTCCTGTCCCTCCAGCCCCATGTCAATAATCTCCCTCTATATCTTCTGTCAGCTCCTTCAGGTCCTGGGATGCTATCAATGGATTCCTCCCAACACAAAAAAGAAAGGTGATTTTCATATGTCCAGACACACTGATGGTTCTAGAGTAGAACTCCAGAAGTTATCAAAAAGGACAATCTCTAAGCAATTTCATATGACCACTCATCAGATGCTACAGGAACACCTACAAACATTGGCAAGATTTTCCTTCCTGAAGGTTTTGGAGTAGAAAATGCCTTCTGATTGTGGGAATATTGTACTAAAACATGGGGCAAACAGCTGCAGGAATTCAACACCTCATTCTGCAGTCCATAGGGAAGCTGTGAGATCCTCTTAAAACCAGTGTAGCAAAGGTGACTTTTGCCAGTTGTCCTGGTTATACTGTCCAGGATCAGTCTGTCCCTGGGTGGGTGTGGATTCTAAACCCTCTGTGTCATTGTCTCATGAACTGCTCACCATGGACCATTGGCAGCAGCTGCCCAGGGCACGTCCCACCCCTCAGGGCACACGGGGGTGTTTGGGAACTTCAGTGGGATAAGGAAGGTTTCCTGTCTTCACACCAATGACTCAGGGGTGAGAACTCCCCTCTAGGGAGCCACCAGCACCTTCACACCCACCTGAGGGCTCATGTCTGCTCAGAGGCCAGCAGGGATGCCAAAAATATGCCAGGATTGACCTCACAGAGTAAATCAGCCCTTGGGAAACTCCCCACCCTGGGGGAGGGACTGGGCGTTCCCATCTGAGCCCAAGCAGAGATAAGTTGGGGTTTGGGGACTGGGAGCACTTGACAGATCCAGAGGAGGAGCAGAGCCTTGATTGGACTGAGACTGCCACCGGACTGCAACCATCATCCTCACCAGCAGGTTTCTTCCTTTCTTCTTACTTTGAACTCAGGTGCCCAGGTGGTGCTCAGCACAGGGGTTGGTGAGCTCCATCCTGCTCATGCCCCACTGGGCTGGGCTGCACAGCTGGTTTTGTGGGTCAAATGAATTTTCCTTCTGTCTCAGTGTATTCTGTGATCTTTTTATTAAATTGTGATTCTGACTTGCAGTCCCATTCTGAGTTGGATTCATTTCTCCTGCCAGTTTAACCCTAAACCAGCACACCAATGTTAACCTGTTCTGCCAGGAAAGACAAACCACGTCAACATTTAGTAGTTGTTCATCTATTACACAGGTAGTTGTGTGTGTGCTGTAGGGCAGGTTTCAGAGCATCTCCACTAGCACTACTATTTTTGGTAAACCAAACCAAAGACCTGAAAAGGAGTGTATGCAGATAAAATTCACTATTAAATGATTTTGGAAATGAGTCTTCTGCTTAGCTCCTTGCAAGATTTGCCATTTATTCCTACTAAATAACACATGGGGATTTCCAGTAGAAGAACAAATGTTAAAATGATTCATCTTGACTGATTATAATATTTACAGATGTAACAGTACAAGTATTTTATTATTCACTTATCTTACACCATGAGGGGAAATCTTCTCTTTGACAGATTTTTATAGCCATGGTTCACAATTTAATGTGTTACTACAGTGAAAAGCTCTAGGATTGAAACCAGGTGGAATTAGATGAAAGCCAGAAGACTGTAATAGTGTCCTTTATTAAAATAATACTGCTCAGTCTTATCTTTTATGTCTTTGTGCTTTTAGTTTTGCTCATTATTTTAAATCCTCTAAATTATTGGTCCTAAAAGATTGATTCACATTTCTAATTAAACACTTTTTCTACTGTATTCTTGTAGTCTATAACAAATTAATAGCTATTAACATGGTTTTAGTGCCATAATTTTATGAAAGCAAAACTCATGGAAATAAATTTTCCACTTTTTTCTGCGATTATCAGGGAGGGAACTACACTAAGTGCACCTCTCTAGTTGTCTTACGCTGAAGGAAAATGAAAGATGAAAGCAAAACAAGGATTATTTTTGCCAGCTGAGAAGTGTTTGGGTGCTACAGAAAGACAGAAATAGCAGGGAAGGAATAGATAAACTGCAGTCAGTTCCTGAGCACTCCTGCTGAGTCCCTCATCCAAAGGGACTGAGAAAAAGATAGGAGGGATGTAGGAATAAAGTATCCAGCTGGAAACAGTCAAAGGTAGTATTGGCTAAACTATTGAGTGCATAAACATTTGGAGACAGAAATCAGGTTTCAAGGTGAAATCTTATAGTGCCTTGTTTTTTCCTTATTGATAAAGTATTTTTGAGGGAGAGGTGAAAATCTACTCAGGGAAATATTAGAGAATTCAGTATGCAGAGATACTGATTTTTTGTTTCACCACCCTCTGAAGGAGAGTCTAAAAGAATCTGCTTTGTTTCCTACCTTTGCAAACCAAGATTTACATGGCACTGTGTGCCCCTCCTAATTTTGGAGAGAACTGTGACCCATTTCTACTCTGGGAGAAATTTATCCCCCAGAATTACTGAGGATCTTTCTTGACATCTGTCAGGATGCTGAGAGCATTCTTGTGTTGTCTCAGCTGCTCCTGTAGGGTTTCTCTTTCCCCTTGTTTCAACACTAATGCTAGAAATAGTTTGATATATTGTCAATTCAAACTCTGATGATAACCCCCCCACCCACCATTCAGCCCATAGATTTCCTCCTGTCGTGCCACTTTATTTCTTCTGCAGAGACATTTTATCACTTTAAAGCTGAGCATTTATTTACAAGCAACCAAAGAAGAGAATGAATAGAAGTTTCGTATGAAAGACATTGGGAAATGAGAATAATTTTAAAGCATAAAGTTTTCACAGCATGGTGAAGTTCTTGCACAATCACCTAATTTGAGCTTTAATTCATGTAAACAGACTGGGTGCTTCTGCTGCTGTGAGAGCTGGGGAGGGTTATCCTTCATATACATTTATATTCTGCTTTTTTATCCTTTATATTTCACATTGGGTAAAGGGCTAAGACCAGGTCGATTGTCCGCAGAACCAGTACTCATACTTTTATTTCATGGCCTGACTATAAACAATTACACTTTTTTTCTGGCAATCAATTTTGCTCACCCAGTTGCCCTCAAACCTCCCTGAGTGTTTTACCCAATTACCACTTTGCAATATCTGTGGTTTCTCCCTCTGTTTTGCTTCTCTGCTTTTTTTGACAGTTCTCAGCTCTATTTTTTCTCTTCCTTGTGTTTGAAACCAAAAGCACAGACACTCTCCACAGTTTCCCATTTTCCTATCCTGCATGTCACTGCAACTCCTTTTGGGGCTTTTGCCACTTTGTCCTGTTGCCTTTCAAATGCTGACCTGTTGTCCCCCTTGCAGCTCCATCACTTCCTTCCTGGTGGAAACCTCGTCCGTAACTTCAGGCATTCTTTCACACAAGTCTTTGGAAGGCTTACATTTGTCACTACTCTCCCAAAACAGACGAAAGGATTCTATTCCCTCCTTACTCCTTTTCAACCATAAATGAATTGTCTGGATTTAATGCCTATTTCCAGGGGTGTTTTTTGTATGGATCTTCTCCTTCGAGTTATGCAACTGTTTGCTCTTTCATTTTATATAGAGAAGGGATGTTGGGGGAAAAATGGTCAATTTATTTTCACATTCTACATCAAAGAACTAATAATCACATTTTTTAATGTCACAGAGTGTCCTGGTTATAGTAGCCAGGACCAGTTTGTCACTGAGTGGGTGTGGATTCTAAACCCTCTGTGTCATTGTCTCATGAACTGCTCACCATGGACCATTGGCAGCAGCTGCCCAGGGCACACCCCACCCCTCAGGGCACAGGGCGGGTTTGGGAACTTCAGTGGGATAAGGAAGGTTTCCTGTCTTCACACCTATGACTCAGGGGTGAGAACTCCCCTCTAGGGAGCCACCAGCACCTTCACACCCACCTGAGGGCTCATGTCTGCTCAGAGACCAGCAGGGATGCCAAAAATATGCCAGGATTGACCTCACAGAGTAAATCACCCCTTGGGAAACTCCCCACTCTGAGGGAGGGACTGGGCATTCCCATCTGAGCCCAAGCAGAGATAAGCGATAGGTTTGGGGGATGGGATCTCTGGTCAGATCCAGGGGAGGAGCAGAGCCTCACCAGGACTGGGACTGCCACTCTTGACTGCACTGCAACCATCATCCTCACCAGCAGGTTTCTTCTTTCTCTTTGCTCTGCGCTCAGGGGGCCCACATGGTGTTCAGCACAGGAGTTGGTGAGCTCCATCCTGCTCATGTCCCACTGGGCAGGGCTGCAGAGCTGGTTTTGTGGGTCACACGGATTTTCCTTCTGCCTCAGTGTATTTTGTGATCTTTTTTATTAAATTATTACTCTGACTTGTAATCCCATTCCGATTTGGATTCATTTCTCCTGCTGGTTTAGCTCTAAACCAGCACACAGAGTTACATGTGAAACTCAATTTATAGTGGTAGACAACTATTTACTAAACCTTGATAAGTAATTATTTTCAATTCTTTGTTTGTAATAGCCATAATTCATAGGAAGCATATTACATATAGTATCTAGGGCCAAGCTGTTATGCTGTTAGGTGCTGTGGGTTCTTTTTTTAGGGGAGGTGGGCTTTTTTGGCTGCTTTGTTGGAGCTTTCTTACATCAAGTCCCTATATTTTCAAATAATTTGAAATCAGTTCTTCACTTTTCTACTGTCTATTTTCTTCCACAGATTCTCCATCAGACCCATGCTGGAATCCTTCCAGAAATGTTGAGTAGTACACAAGACACTGGATATTTTATTCTGTTACACCAGGGGGAAAGAAATAATTTTTATTAATTTTTTTTTTACATATCACTCAATAATTATTAAACTAGTGTTGAATAATAATTTTAAATTTCAATTTCTTGAATATATTTATTAATTTACCTCCTGCTAATATGCTCCTTTAGATGCCATTATTTTGAATTTATTTCTGTACTTAAGTATCATTTGCATAATGGCATTAAGAGGTCCACTCATGAGTGTTCAGTGGGGGATGCTGGACAGAGTGGATAGGTTGTAATTAGGGGCATCTGACCTTCAGCTTCATTAATATGCAAATAGGAATACTCCAGGGTGCAAAGGCATGGTGCCATTAAAACAGTCACTTCTGGGTTTGTCAGCTATTTCTCTCATGGTGGCTTGCTTTTTATTTCTTTCAGATAATAAATTATATGATATTTTTTGATATAATAATGTGTCCTTGTAGAGTTGTATATATAAAACTGTGCATGTGGAGGAGCAAAGGACTAAAGGGGAAAACTAAGAATGCACATAGATAGTTTCTTCTGGTTTCTTGCATGATTTTTCTTTCCCTAACAACCAGAGGTATCTAAAGCATATGCAGAGATACAAAGGTGGATATTCTAAGTTCTGCTGTAGAAGTACCATGTCTGACTTTCTAGTAGGGTTAAATTATACTTTCACATCCATTCCAGGCATATAAATCAATCACCTTTATAAATCACACAGCCACAGTTCACCCTTGTCTGTGGGCACAGTAGAGTCCCAATAAGTTCTATTGGCTCAATGACCAACCTTTCCCTGGAAATATTCCCCTCCCAGGTGGATGCAGCCAAATTGCCAAGTGGCTGCTATTGCTGCTCTGTAGCTGCACCTCCATCTTCTACTATCGAAGTAGCTGTGGTTTAAATTAGTATTAAATTAAACTAATTTTAATTAGTTTTAAATTAAATTTAAATTCGTTTTAAATTAGTTTTAAATTTAAAATAAGTTTTAAATTCAAATTTGAGTGAGGAGAAAGATGAGACTTTGAAAACAAAAAATCCCATATTCCTGCTAATACCTGAGATTCTTTGGAATTCTACAGGCTGTGTGACATCCACCTCCCTGCAGCACCAAGGAGCAGGAAAGAGCTTAGAGGTGTTTTTGCTGTGACAGCTCACTCACCCCTTCCTTCACATTGTTTTACCTTCTTTAGGGAATTATTAATATACATGTGGTAAGATGGGATAATTATCTGTAGCAGCAGTTTGTGGTTTGGGGGATGTGGTGTCACATGGAATGTCCATTGGGAATTTCTGGAGCAGTTGCATAGCCAAGGTCTAGAATTCAAACAAAATTACTAATGGAAGGATCTGATGGACCAGTTGAAATGGCAGATAGTGGGAATCACGTTGATGGGGAGTTTCTTCACAAAGAAGTCTTTGGATTAAAGGATTTTGGTATCCCTTGATCACAGATAATTCTAGACACATTTTACATCCAAAATGTCTCTATTTAGCTTAGTAAGTTATAGTGTTTGATCAATGCCAATTTTTGATTTCCACCTGCCAAAGAGACATGAAACTGGATGATCTGTGCTGAACAGTTCCCATGAAATCCCCTTCCCCAACTGGCTGGGTGAACTTCCAATTCCCAGCTCCTCTGGCTTGCACTTACATGAAAGCCAATTATTTGGAAGTTCTGCCAGGGAAATGGAATGTCTGCAAGATCAGAGACTGTATTTTCAATGCAATTGCTTCATGGTTCATTGCATAAAGGATTTACAGACTTCCTCAAGACTTTTTCTGTCACTTGATGCCAACTATCCACTTCTACAAGGTACAAAGAACATGAAAATGTAGAGCAAAGCTGAAACTGCCATCATACAATGCTTTCTTTCTAGAAAATCTTTGTATTCTACATATGATTTAATTTTTTTTTACTTAACCTTGCACATGGCAAACCCAAAGAATTACAAAATTAGTGTCCGAAACCTCAAAGAATCACAGTCACAATTTAGAGTGCCGAATTATTCTGAATACTTTTGAGCAGTATTCCTCAGAAGGTTTATTATCACATTGAATTCCCCAGCATTATCTATTATTTACAGGAGTGGCTACTCATGCCAATGTAACCTCTGGCATGTGAGATGGAGTGGTAAATCCAGAGCATATGTGCCCTTCTGGAAGCAGATGGCAGAGCAGCACCAGCTCAGACATTCTCTGGATTCCCTAGTGGCCTTCACAAAGTTCATAATTATTTAAGGGATTACTGTAGCATTTCTTTTTCCAGAAAAGATCAATAAAGATAATAAAAAATAAACATACAAGAAGAACCACACAATACCTTTTAATGTTGTTATTTTTAGAAATAAAACAGACTCCTGTTTTTTTTTCAACAACTCAACAATAAACTCCTTCAGTTTTGCCAAGTTTTGCCAAGCCTTCATTGGAAGGCTGTGTAGAAAAGCAAGCACTGTGAAAATGTAGGAGGGTTATTTCTCACGCTCCCTTAACACCTCACCCCTTGTGGGATTAGCAGGTGGCCAAGCTTTCCTTGCACCGTTGTATTGCAGATGTTCCTCCTCTGCATGTACCTACAAATACCTGCTGAGTCTCTGCTGCTGTGGTACCAGTCCAGGTTGTCTTGGTTCCAGCAGAATTCCCAGTATCCCACCGGGAATCGCTGCCCTCTCCAACCCTCACGGTGCACTCTTGCGTTTCACGGCGTCGTTGGCCTCAGACAACACAGCCCAGAGAGTGGTTTGTGCTTAGGGAAAAAACATCATTTTCATTTGAAGAATTTCAAATGACCTCTTACAAACTTTAAATTTGCATTCTGAAGATTCTGAATACACGTGGAAGTCCTATTTTTGAAGCATATTTTGATATATTCAAAAGAAACAAATGATAGTTTTAGAACTATTTAGGCTCTGTGTCTAGTTTTGCCTTACGGCACTGGCAGATTTCATATTAGCAAAGCAGAGCCAGGTAGCCAGTAAAACTCTATTTCATGACCCTTTAGATCATCAGATATACTTCAGATCACTATATATTGTTTAAATTATTTTAAAATTAATTATGAACAAGGCAGTGTCCAGACTAAGATGATGTAGTAACAAAATCAAGGAGTTTATTCTCCACCCCTGGGAATCTGGAAACTTCCTTCTGGTTACCTGTGCCTTTGATTCATGTAATGTAGTTGCAGAAATCAAGCAGAATTTTCTAAAACCTTGAATAAATTTTCTGTTACAGTCTAAGCTTTGTGATGGGTCAGAACCAGGGAGCACATAAATCATGGAATCACGGCCGTGGTCCATGAGTTGGAAGGACCTCAAATATCAGCTCATTCCAATCCCTGCCATGGGCAAGGACACCTTCCACTACACCTGGTAAACATGAAAATACAGTTTAGGGTTCCTTTTACATTGTGTTCCATTCAGGGACAGATTGTCTGCATGGGCCTTGTTCTTGGTGATGATGCTCTTCCAGCTTCCTCAGCTCAGCCAGGAATGCTGAGAATGAGCAAGGCTGAGGGACTCAGCCACTGCCTAGGGAGTCTAAGAGTATGTTTGGGAAAGGAGGGCAAAATAACAAAGTTACATTTTATGTTTGGAGAGGAGAACTCTTAAAAATGATTTAAAACTAATCATAATTTGGGTCTGTGCTGACTGTTTGAATGGCTGGCACTGAGCTTCACATCACTGTGCAGTCTGTCCTGCTAACAGGACTTGGGACAGACTTTAGGTCTGTTCATATAGGACCAGTTTCCTGCCTTGGAGTATAAAGTNCAAACCTTGTATTTATAATCTGTGCTTTTCAGTTACATCCTTATATCAAATGATTGGATAGCTTAAAACTGTCTGTCCTCAGGTCACCCAAGTTTCGCAGTCCATTGGTCTTAATGTTAATTAACTCCTCCTGAAAGCCCACCCCATGATGGCTTTCTAGAGGAATTTTGGGAGTACCAGCAGATGTTCTTATAGGTAAGACCCACTCCAAAGCTGAGAACTGCTCTCCTGAAATATGTAGACACAGGCGTATTTTTCCTGGGAACTGTACAATGAATTGTTCATAGAATATTCACAGAATATCCAATTTTCCGCATTCTGCCACAGGAGTATGCTTTCCCAGTAGCAGCTTTGATGGATTCCAGGAGGAACCTGTGGCTCAGTGCCAGGATCTGTACCTGGGGATGGAGTCCCAGCAAACTGCAGAGAGGGCTTTGCAGTGGCCTCTGCACTCCCAACATCTTCTCAGGTGTTTTCAAATTGCAGAGGAATAATTTGCTTGGGAAAATCCATCACTGTTTGCTTGAAGGACCACGAGAAGGAAGCAGTAAAGGAAAAAGCAGCTTGAGGAAAGGAATCCACAAGCCAGCATAACAAATTTTCCTGGAAAGGACAAAGACACCCCCCCATTTCCTGAGGTATGTCATTTCCAAAGGCCAGATTTGTTGGCTGTCTCCCAACAGTTGGCAGTGAAGACTTGTGGTGATTTTGCAGTAATTTTACATTAAACATCTGCCACCGATGCCTCTACTGGATGTAAAAAACTCTATTCTGAAGGGATTGCTGTATGTATGAGACTAACTTAGGAAAACTGATCCTTGCACAACAGTTTCCCAAACTGAGAGAATAAAAATATTGATGTTACCTGGAGTTGAACCAATATAATAATTGCACTTGTATCTACCCTCTGTAACTGTGTTGCTCTTTTTGTATCTTCAATTGATGAATGCCCTAGATGTTTTTTGGAAACCAGGTGTTCCACCTCTCACAAAACACTTCTCTAGTTCCGTGTGTTTTAACTCATCTTGAAAAACTATTTTAGAGATTAGCCCAAATACCATTTTCTGTATGCAAACAGAAGTTGGTTTTCCATGATTCTGGTGGGTCCTTCCAACTCAGGATATTCTATGATTCCACAAAATTTAATTTTAAAAGTCTGTCTTCAGTTTGCCATTTTCTTGTTCACCTTAGATGCACAAAATCATGTATTTAACCAAAATTCCCACTCAAATCACAGTTGCCAGTCACAAAAAGCAGTTCTTTGTCACAAATGCAGGACTGACAAGTATTAAAAACAGCTTCTCTTGAGCAGGTCATTTGTGGATTGCAGAGTTAACCACACCTGGCCTCAGTTTAAAGGCTGAGGTGCAAGTTTGTGGAGATAATTCGGAAGGAGGTTTGAGAAACACCTTAGTAGTGCATTTACAGGGTTTATTTATGCCACAGCAACCTGAGGTTCAAGGTTCCTGCTTATCTGGCTGCATTAGAGTAAATGCACAGAGAGGGGAAATGATTAATTAACCTTTTCCTTGTGCAAATTTTGGATTCCATCTTCTTTGTGGATGTGTCCCTGAAGCAGCAGAATAAGTGAGGTACAGGTAACTCTGAGAACCTAAGAAGGCTTTTCATTCACTCTTCTTGTTGTCAATATGACACCCAGTTTTTCCAAAAGGAGCTGTAATACAATTCTCAGGTGAACAATTTGAAGTGACACTGCTCTTGAAGAAAGCATTTCACTCTGGCTGGCACCAGGGATTGCTGCTGCCAGGAGGCTTTCAAAGAACCCTTAGAGCACTGCCAAGCTGTCTTGATACAAACACCATTCTCTGGCCAAGAATACAGAGGGGCTTTTGTAATTCCTATGAGCTCTGTAGGTGAAGATGCCTGAAAGAAAATTGAATCCTCCAGAAATGAATATTTGGGGCAGTAAATCCATTTGGCATTGCTGTCAGGGTCAGAGCCCCGTGGTGCAGGGGGATCCTTTGCTTCAAATGTGGTTGTGTTTCCTTTCATTGGAAGTGTGTGAGTGCCCACTGTGGGGGAATGAAAACTCTCTGAGAGTTGCCTGCTTATATTTCAAGCTGCAATCAGCTGTCTTAATTAGGAGTTAGAATCATGGAAAGCCTGGGGTACCCAGCTCAACTCCACTCGACCATCACGTCGGTGCCAACTAAACTCAGTTGTTTGGTCCTACAGCTGTAGCAAAAGAAAACATCCCTGGTTGTGCTCATTGCATCTTTGGGGTGGTTTTTGCAGTTGTTTGTCATTGTTGTTGTCCTAAAACACACGTGGTGCTGCCAGGCTGCATTTGGGAACATTTGGGGAATGTTTTAGCTGCCAATGGACTCGTGAGAACCACATGAGTAGGGGGCAGGTCTGGCTGGACCCGCCTGCCTAACCTGGTCCAGCTCTGCCTCTCCAGCCTGGAGGGTTGGAAGCATCTGCACAGAGAAGATAGAACAGTCCATGATTCAAACTGAAAAATTGGGGTAAGCAACGATCAGGAGTGAGTAAACAGCTTTTTCCTGATCTTGGGTAGAGCAAAACTGACCCCAGTGGCTGAAAAGGGAAAAGGCCAAGAGCCCTGCCAGGAACTGGATAACCACAAAAGGATGCGGACTGCTAATTGTTCTCTTAAAGAAACTATCCTTTATGGATTTAATTGATGGTGATTAATGGCCCATAATTACCTATCTTTTACATTTTCCTTTAGATTGGGATTAAAAATGAAGTGCTCAAATTCCAGTTCAATACCACCAGGAGTTAAAAGGTATCTTGCTTTGCCTAAACCAATTGAAAAGTATCATAAACCTTCAACTTTTCAGAAGTTGGAATAACTCTAACAAGACACCATATTGCAGATGTTTGAGTAGTTCATTTAATAAAATATGAATGAGGCAGATTTTAAAAATCGGGTTATAAAACCAGCACAAACCTTAGTGAACAGTTGCAGTTACTCACAATGGACTAGATTTTTCCAGTCACTGCTTTACTTTTTAATGCACAGGTAAAATCTCAAACAAATTAACAGATGCTAAAACAACTGGAAAATAAAATTTAAATATCATTTTAATTCACTGACATTTGATAAAATTTTGTCCTTGCCCAACATTGCTCAAGTGTGTAGACACAAGTGAGTAATTGCTCTATTTTATGCAACTCTCTTTTTTCATGTCTGATTTGGTGTGACTTAAGTTTGAAATTTAAGTCAGGCACGTTGTGACTCCCTTGACTGCAGGAATGGTTTGTGATGTGGTGATTTCCCACAGTGGTCAGGCATTCCCAGGGTGGGACTCTGGGGCTGCAAACCCTGTGGCAAAATCCCAGCATTATTTAAGCATATATTCTGCCTTCTCTTGACATCTCTAAGTACAAAGTACAGTGCACTAATTATGTCCCTCATGCTCCTACTGTCCACACTAAGTACTCAAAAGAAAAATTAAGATCCTTTTCCTCTAAGAAACTGAGATCATCAGTGCTTATCCAGATCAAAAAGTGAATTTGATCAAGCATTATACTTGATAATTCTGAACAAACTAAGATGAAATACCCTAGAACTAAATAAGGGAAGTTTATCCCAGTCTTTACTTCTCCTTACATTTCTGCAGTGTTTTTTTTTAAACTGCCACCAGAAGTTCCCCTCCTTCATGAAAATGGAAAAATCTCATGAGACAATGTGATAAGGTTGCCCAGAGAAATTGGGAATATCCCATCCCTGGAAGTGTCCAAGGCCAGGCTGGACAGGGCTTGGAGCAACCTGGGCTGGTGGAAGGTGTCCCTGCCCATGGCAGGGGGTGGGATGAGATGGGCTTTGATGTCCCTTCCAACCCAAATCATTCTGTGATTCTAGGATAAATATTTGGTTCAATAAAGTGATGGGCACCCAGGACTGGATCTAAGTTTGGCTTATTTTGGCATCTCATTTCAAGAGAAGACACTACTGGCATTGTAGGGAAAGAATGTATTATACCTAGGGTCACGTTTGCCCAGCTTCCATGAAATGTGGGCATCTTGGACAAGATCTAGCACCCAGATATTTGGGTTTGATAGTTAATACTAAATCTCTGTCCCTTGACTTTTGCAATCCCACTTTGAACCTGTATAACCCTTTCTCTTCACACCTTCATGTAACAAATGCATTGGTTACATGAGAGCTCTTTCTGGTTTAGACACACTGCCTGAGGGGTTCACTGAACAAACCCAGGTTTGGGGAGGAACACACATCCACCTGCTCCTTTGCACCCCTAGGAATTTTCAGATCTCCTTTCCCAGTCTTTTCTTTGTGAAGGGGAATTTGTGTAACCCACTTAATTTCCCCTCACGCTGAACCTCTTCCACCTTTCCAATAGTTGTGTTTGTCTGCAACTATTCAAGTTCTCCTCTAAACCTGTTTGACAGCCATGAAAATAAAGAGAAGGTCACTCAGCCAAGCAGAGTGTAGACTTTGAAGCCATCCTTTCTAAGTGCATTATATGTGAGGGACAAATGCAAAGCAGGCACCAGTCAAGGGTTTGCCTGCAGTCTTCAGTCTGTAGTTATGGCTGGCTGGCGTGGGTCACATCCCTGATTTGTATTGTGGTGACTGAGGTAGACACATATTTCACCAGGATTTGGGTTCTCTGTGGTTTGGCATCTGGTTACTCGGTGAGCAAATAAAGCAGTGAAAGTTAGAATACCTCCAGGAGAGTCAGCAACATCTGCTGAAGTGAGAGGGATACATAGCCCAGGTGAAAATGCACAAGATGCCTTGTTATAAATAACAGGACACATTTCAAAACGTTTTATTTACACTGCCTTCATTTTTCTTGGTGATATTTTATGTCCTGTAAAGTAGTGGGATAGCACACAAGAGAATTAAATAAAAGAAGTAGCAGTGCCCTTAAGGAAAAGCAGATTGCAGAGCAAATAGCAAGCACCAAAGGAATACATTTGGAGAAGATTCTATTGAGATCAACTCCTTTAACTGTGCTACACCTGTATTTTCTGAGAAGACACAAGCAGGCAACAAAGCAACAGTCCTCTGGAAGCCATCAACTGAACCAACAGCAATAACCCATGGAGGGTTTCCTCATCTGAGTGATCATCCACAATAAGCTACACTGAGCAGCCCCACATGTCTCTGGGACACCAAGGCTTGTGGTCTTTGAGAGGATCACACTGGTAAGTCAAACTAAATAGACTTTAAACAAACTTTGGGTTGCTGAGCTCTCCACCAGCCAGCATGAAGGGAGGTGAAAATAGGGTGGTTTCTGTCTCCCTGGTCCTGCTGTGCCCTCTCTGGATCACCAGTGTGTGATGGGATTGCTCAAGGCAAGACACTCCCAGGTGCGCTGACCAAGTGCTGGTGAATTCCCAGTCTCAATCCCAGGCTGTTCCCTAAACCTGTTCTGTTCATCTTCCTGTGCCCTCTTACCCCAACAGGGTCATCCACAGCCCAGTTTTGTGGCACCTCATGGGTTTTCAGTGCTGAACATCATTTGGCAAAAAGAGCTGGATTTCCATGCCCAGGAGTGTTCATGCCCCTCCCACACACCTGCAAGGCCCCATCAAACAGTGCCCAGGCACACTGGCTGCACCCACATCCAGAATGTTCAGTATATTCAGGTATTACACAAATGTGGATCCTGTCTTTTGGGAATGTCTCTATTTCAGTGGTGACTTCCTCAGTGAAGGGAACTGTGCTGAGTATTGGGGTTCTGGGCTTTGTTATTGTCACCTTTTTCCCATATCTCTATGACTGCACCAGGGAATGCTCTGCCAACAGTCAAGTGAAGCTTTACTGGACCATGGAGGAGGAAAACTAGTCAAACATGGGAATAATTTACATTTATAACATATAGCAAATGTAAATTTACTTTCTGTAGAGAATTAGAAATACAGTTGTCTCCAGAACCACTCTGGAAAGGTTTGGCACACACTGTGATGATGGCCCAGTTGATCTTGCAAAGGTGGGATGTTCACAGTATTATTGGGGTTACTTTTAAATGAGTGAGATGATTAACAATATCATATTGCAGTCCACTCTAATTATCAGAAAACCAGACAGTTGTCCAAAAGAAATCATTTGCTCACTATCAGGAAATATAATTAGTAACTGCAAGTATGTCATATTACAGCTCTGCTCTCAGAGGACTTGAAAAAACCGAAATCCCAAGAAACTCAAATGAAATGAAAGAATCCATAGAGTGATACCTGCTGCTCACTCTGCTGCAGTCTCAATTACACAAACTTCTCTTTTCCTCCACTTTTCCATCATGTTTTCCTGCAGTTGGTAAAATTCCACCTGGAATTTACATGCCTTGAGTGATTCAAGCATCCATCAATGGAGTGTGGCAGTGCTGAAAACTCAGTGTATGACAAGCCTTTCAGTAAAAAGGCCAGATTTTGGCTACAGGGAATTTCATGGGAGCTTTTTACACTTCACAATGTGACAAACTATTGAAAAATACATCACGTGCTGCATGATTTTCTCTAATAGTCTGAGCATAAATTAACATGGCCAGACACCTTGGCCTGTCTTGCTGTTCCTATTAACACATATCCCTGAATTTTGGTATTCTCCTGTTGCAAATGCAGTTCCCAAAATGTCTGTTTCTGATGGCAACAGATTTGTGGGAGGAAAGGATGCTGGGCAGGGAGAATTAGGAATTATTCTTTACAAGGTAAGTCTAAGTGTGTGGGAACTTAATTTTGGTTCCACTAAAACCTGTGTCTGGCTTCATCCCTGATTTCATGAGGATTGAGAAAGAATTAGACCAAAACTACATGTCTTTTGCAATCTCAAGCTGTAATTATTTTGTGTGACATCTACAGCAAAACTCTTATTGAATTAGTTCTCAGTTAACTCATTAGAGCTGCTAAAGTATCATGTAATTTGGATCTAGTCAATATTGCAACTAAAATTCCATTTTGTTTGGTGACAATAATTTTTATTTCTACTTTTATTTTAGTTTATTTATCTTTTTAGTTTCGTTCTAATGTAATGCACTCAAAGAAGCTTGTCATTTTTAATTAAGGATTAAAATCACATTATCAAAAACAAGTACTTTCAAAGCAAAATATTATTGCTTCAGGGAAAATAGATTATTTATCCTTTAAAGGAGGGGAGAATATAAATATTTCATAATCAGATAAATACATTGCTCAGTACTTAATCTTTAACATGTGCTGGAACCTAAGGGATTACCAGGGGGTGTATGAGCATTCAGTTTACTACTGTCAATATTTTTTACTATGTAAGTAGAGTTTGTGTTTATTGTGTAACTTCATTCTATTGTACTGACATATGTAATGTAAAATATACGTGGATTTTAACTGGAATGTCACAGTGGTTGGATATAAACTCAGCAGGAAGGCCATGCTGGGAGAGTCCCAACCCAGGCGGGTTGTGAGCAACCAGGCTGGAAGGGACCACAGTGGCTCACCTGGTCCCACCTCCTGCCCCAGCAGGGCCACCCCAGAGCACAGGGCACAGCATTGTGTCCAGAGGGGGCTGCAATATCCCCAGGGAGGACACTCCACCCCCTCTCTGCTCTCTGCTCAGGGCTGGGGCACTGCCCAGCCAAGAAGTTCTTCCTCCTGTGCAGGTGGAACTCGCCGGGCATCAGTCCCTGCCCGTCCCTGCCGCGCCAGGGCTGTGCCCCCCGAGCAGAGCCCGCTCCCTGCTCTGCCCCCTCCCTGCGGGCACTGCCGGGCACGGGGAGGTCCCTCTCAGGGGATGTTCTGGAGGCTGAACAGCCCCGGCTCCCTCAGCCTTTGCTGCTCCCAGAGGACCGACAGAACCCTTCATTCTAGTGGGGCAAGAGGGTCTGACCCCGTGGCCTCGGTGCTGTTCCTGCAGCAGCTCCCACAGCAAACCCCCCCCCCAGCCTGCCAGGTGGGCTCACAGATCTCCCCTGGACTGAGGGCAGTCCCTGCACAAGGGGCTCACGTCTCTCAGCCCGAGCACAGGCTGCCAGAAAGGTGGTTTTTTTTCCTGCCTTTTAACATCCATCAGTGTGTATCAGCAAGTAAAACAACATGAAGCAACACAGCAAGAAAATATTTTCAGCTGGTTTAGGAAGGTCTTTCATTTCAAGACAGCCACGGTGTTCAGATGCATGTCATCCTGACAGCCCTCTTATTTTGTGTCCTGCAGTGAGACAGATATTATCACAGCCTGCCATAAAGATAAGGGAATCAGGGGCAACAAAGGACCAAATTATGGGGCTTAGATTATTGATGCATTTAGAAAACACTTTTTCTCCGCTGTCACTGTGAAGGTGAAATGGCTAAGTTTCATAGAGAAGGGGAATCCTGGACTTAAAGCTTCCTTCTCCCCATACCTCTGCCTGGTTTCCCCCCAACAGCTGCAGTAGCCAGTGTTTTGACTGTTATAATGGAAAAAATAAATAAATAAAAGTATGACAATACTTATTAAATTACCACTAATGTGGGAGAGGGACATTCTGTAAAGGAAACAACATTGCATTATTTGCCCTTACCTTTCTGTTCTTCTGCTGTGTTTCAGGTGTTAACACATCCCTAATTACAACTCCGAGTTCCTGATCCTGCACAACGACAAAAGGTACCTTTTTGTGCAGGCTTTGCCAAGTGGGACTGCTCGAGTCTTTTCTGCTCTCTCCAGCAGCTTGCAAACCCAAGGCAGGCTGAACTTTCCCTGCTATTCCCAAATGCTCTGGGTATTTGTATCATTTAAAGTTCCTGGGCACTTCAGGAACCATGGATTCTATCCACTAATGTGAGCCTGAGGTTTCAACTTCACCCCAAAAGGTGGGGATTTTGGTGCAGCACAGCCAAGGCAAACTCAGCAGGAGCATTTAAGTGCATAAGAACTTTATCTGAGTATGGAATTAGGGCTGAGAGGGATCAGACCTTTATATATCACAGTAACCTGCATTGTCAATGGGCCTTGATTTAAAATAAAATAAAGGGCAGATTTTCCTTTTTTCTTCTGCAGTTTCAGAGTATACATTTTGCAGGTTTCAAGTGGCTGTAGAATTAATTTTGTGCCCCGTGGTTTCTGCAGTCAGTCAAATCCCCTCAGACAGAAATCCAGCTGGAAAGGTGTGACTTTACTTAAATCAGATCACCACCTTGATGGAGGTGTTCACCTTCTGCCATGATACATTCCCCACACTCAGTCCCACATTAGGTCACCAAACATGCAGAAACATGAAAACAGGACCTTGTCTGATTTAACTGAGAACTTCTGCATGGAGAACCCTCAGTTAAAAACAGGTATTTCTAATGCATACTAATTATACCCTTAGCTAATCACTAGAAGGCTAATTCTAGATTGCCATAAAAACAAACAAAAAAAAATAAATTTTAATAACATTATACTCTGAACTCTGTAGTCCAACATTATTTATAAGTCATGCATAATTATTTACGTAATTGAGGTCTCACTTATCTGTTGTGTTTAGAAGGATAATGCACAATTTACTCTGAAGTTTGTTTTCCAGCTACTAAGAGACCAAAAATAAACACAACAAACAGATGCCAAGGGCTTGGAAATGCAAAACATTCATTTGGGTGAATCCAAATATATGCACTCAGAGCCTTCAGAGACAATGCTACCTTAGTTTCCAAACACTAACCATGAGAGAACCTTTACTTTGCAGTTGGATATGTGTGCCCCTCTTCATTACAAGCCAAATTTTGTGATTAGTTCTAGGCTTGGACTTAAGATACATTTGGCAGATTGAATCCATAAATATATTTTCTGGAAAGCATTGTCTCATTTTAACATATTCCTGTCCTTCAGGAACGCAAAGAACTATTCTCCATAACTGCCTCATGACAGAGAAACAGCTGATCTGAGCATCAGACAGGGCAGTCTCCTGAAACCAGAGCTTTGCCTAAACCAGCAGGTCTTGAAGCAAGAGCAAAAGAGTCAACTGAGTTAGTGAAGATCCCTTGCTCTGTTAGAAAATTGTCGGATCCTTGTTCTGCCTGATCCCTGATGGACAACTTGTCCTGTTCTATCTACTGAGCCAAAACCTTAGAAGGCTGCTGGGAGTGCTATAGGATAAACCCAGTGGTCATAAATCAGGGGAACATGGACACTTGAATAAGGCAGGGAGGCCTTGAGCCAAGGAGTTCTGCAAGCTTGACCAGCCAGGACACCTCACAAAGAAAGGTGGAGAGGTCGTGGTGAGAAAGAGGAGAAAATGACCCCTGAAGAGGCTGAAGGGTGGAGAGACCACCCAAAACTCTGCCAGGAGAAGATCTTGGAAAGCTCCTCCCCGAGCCCCACCCAAACTCCACCTCTATGAATATGATAATGAGATGTCACAAACTCATGAATATGCATGTTAAGATGTTGTAATCTTAAATGTCAACTGAATAAATGACCTGGTTTCTCCTGACACTTTGGAGCAGTTTGTGCCCTGGAACTGCCTCGCTGCCCAGCATTGGCAATGAACACCTTTGCTGCTCAAAGCCCACATTGTCTCTGGGCAGTTCATTTATTTCCTGCTTTGTGGCATCAGCTGCCTGAGTGTTTTCAGGCCTGAGTTAATTCAAAATGACTCTCTGGTTGTTGGGTGGATCCAGTTTGTAGTTGACCATATCAGACCTTAAAGATATGTCAAAAGTCCCCGGGCTGCCTCGTTCTCTCATTTGTGCTGGTGGAAAGTTGGAGTCACTCTGTCCAAGCCACTGAAAAACCAGAGAAAAATCAGATTTTTCTATATTTAAAAGGCAGTAAAAGCATTAGAACATGTATTTCCATGTATCTGGAAATTAAGATGGGTTCCAGTTGGTCATAGGTATTTTGGATGAATGACAATTTACTCTTTGGACACCTCTTCCTACAAAATGAAATTTGAAACCCCTTGCCTGAAAATTGGAGAAACAGAGCCCTATTTATCTGTCATGTTTGTGGACTATTTAAAAATAACATATGTTTTAAAATCATATTAAAAATGTCCTTCTCATGAAGTTAATTCCCCCCAAACACAGGCTGTCACATGTTTTAACCCTTTATAACTCTTTTAAGACCTCATTTGTTCTCCAGAATTTCTTCTCCCTAATTTATTCCATGAAGAGGTATTTATAGCAATTGCTATGATTAAAAACATGACAGACAGGGAGCTACCATGGCAATATTCCCAAGGAATATTTCCCATTTGCCTCTTCAGAACTTGGGAAGTGAAGCAAATCCATAACCCTTGCCCAGCAAACCTAAAGAGAGGGATAAGCAGATGCCTGAGTGTGAGAAATCTGAAATTTGGGGGCTCAAGCCATGGCTTTTTTTCTCTCTAAAATATGATATTAAGGGGGAAAAAATGCCATGGCAACCCACAGTAGTTTGGAGATCTGAAAGAAGCATCTGGTGGGTGCAGATGCCATGCACTAAAGCTCATAAATCCCAAACTACTCATAAATACCTAATTGTGGGTAACAGGAACTCAAGGGGCTCTTCTCCAGGGTTGGAAAAAAACTTAGTAATTATGTTTTGGTTGCTAATAGCTGAAAACAATAAGTTACATTCATCAGTGTTTATTTGAGGTGTGTGTTATGTTATTTATCCCCTTTCTTTGGGAAGCACATTAATGCTGTTCACAGGAACAAAGTGCAAATCATGAATGTGGAAATCAGCCAAGTTATTCAAAAGACAAGCAGAAGTGCACACTGCCAGGAAAGGGATCAGGAGTTCCTGAATTCCTCTTTACAATCATAAGTTTAATGGTCATAGCTGGTCTTCTCAGATATAAACCTTCATTTCAGCAATATATTTATGGCCTTTTTCTTACTGTCCTCTGACACAGAAGGTACTGACAGGTCTCAGGACAAGGAAAGCAGTTTAGTCCGTTTGAACACTGGGCTAATGAGCTTTGGAGAGATGGTGGCAAAGTATTTCAAAATACAAGAAGTGATATAACAACTAGTTAATTTGCCCAGGTGAGTATTTAGTTCTTTCCTTATCTCCACCTTAGGTCAATTGTTATTGGCAGCTTAACCAAACCTGGAACACCACTGATGAAGGCAGGTACATGATAAAGGAGAATTATTTCAAAGAAAGAAATTCTAGAACCATAGAAACACAGAAGGGCTTAGGCTGGAAGAGACCTCAAAGATTCATTTTCCACTTTCAATTTCCTATCACAGAATCACAGAATGATTTGGGTTGGAAGGGACCTCAAAGCCCATCCCATCCCACCCCCTACCATGGTCAGGGACACCTTCCACCAGCCCAGGCTGCTCCAAGCCCCGTCCAACCTGGCCTTGGACACTCCCAGGGATGGGGCAGCCACAGCTTCTCTGCCCAACCTGTGCCAGGGCCTGCCCACCCTCCCAGCCAAGAATTCCTTCCCAATATCCCATCTAACCCCACTCTCTGTCAATGTGAAGCCATTCCCCTTGTCCTGTCCCTCCAGGCCCTTGTCAATGGTCTCTCTCCATCTTTCTTGCAGGTGCCCTCAGATACTTGAAAGCCACAATGAGGTCACCCCAAAGCTTCTCCTCTTCCAGATTGGACAATCCCAGCTGTCCCAGCCAGCAGAGCTGTGCTCTGGGTGTCACCTGCACTGCTCACCTTGGGGTCACCTGCAAACAACCCTGTACCAGTGACGGGGTGGTCATTTTGCTTTGCTGCTTGGTTTAAATCCTTTGCCTGCACAGTGTCTTCCCAGCTTGAGTCAGGAGTGGGGAACAAATGAAGAATTACCTCGGTGTCCATGGTCAGCCAAGGCCAGAGGGTTCTGTGCTCTTCATCAGTCCCTTGACTTGAGGTGGAGAGGGGAGATGATGTCCCATTTGGCTCACAGCTGAAGGGGTGAAGTTCTCCCCACCCCAGTGCTCAGCCTTGCTGCTGAAGGCAGGCTCAGGGGATGGGGCAAACCCCACAAAGGCTGTGGGATGTTGAGAAGATTCCTGCAGCAGATGATTCAACTGAACTTCATTCTCTCCCACAGAAATGAGCCATCATTCCTGCTCCTCTGGGGGCTTTTGGAGTGCTGCTCCTATTTGAGAAGCTCATCACTGGCTCTGCTGTCTGCTAAGTCTCTGTGTTCATACAGTAGAGGCAAAGTGCAAAATGATGAAACTTTTTCAAAGAATGCATTTAAATCTGTCCATGTCCTTGTCTAATACATCTTAAAGCTTTCATTAAGAACACATAGCTAATGCCAGCTTTATTATAAACACAGGAAATCAAATTCTCATCATTAGTGTTCAACTCTAAAAAAAGATCAAAAGGAAGCAGATGCACTGCAAGTCTTTCTCAAAATCAAAAATCATTGTATTAATCTGTTTTACTGGGTAGGACACAGCACCTCACCACAGAAGATTAGAAAATTCTTTTTATGAAAGTTCTCAGCTTGACTTCCCCAGGATTATTCTCAGAAGTCATGTTTGCAGGTCACAGAGGAAGCTCTTACTTGCCAGCTGAGAGCATTATTATTAGCGTTATTAATTGGCATTATTATGTGTAACACTGGTGTGGGTTCTGCACAGAGATGTCTGCTCTGAGTGTCCCCAGCCTGCTGTTCCCACGATCCACGCTGGGCTTGGTGGGATTCCTCACCCTATGTCCCTGTCTGCATCAGTCTGGTGCTTAGTAAGTTTTAGCATTTGTTTGTGAATGATTAGTTATTGTCTCTTCAGAGTCTGTTCCTCACACACTCTTCCAGGCTATGCCATACCTATGGCAAGGGAATACTGTAGTTGTTATTTTGAATATTATGAGTTTCTCATAGATCAAATAAACTGTGTCTACGGACTTTCTCCATGATCTATCTTTTTTTCAGGTGAAAGACCGTTCCCACCTCATCAGGAAGCGAATATGCATCGATGTGTGCTGCACCTGACACTGAATGGGTAATTGCCTGACCATTGGATAGTGTGATTTGAAGAGTTACAGGCTGTTCCTGTGACTGACAAGAAGAAATTGGTGGTATGACTTTGATTTGAAAGGTATTCTGGTTGCATTTGTGAGGGCTTGTTTGAACCTATTTTGCACAAGGTTTGCCAGGGTTTTTTTTGAATGAAATTCAAGTTCCTCAGCCTTTGGACAAGCTGCAAACACTTTGTGGAGTCTCTAAAATTCACAGAACAGGTGATGATTCACACAAAGTCCTTGAATTCAGTTCCCACACTTGGTTTGATTTTAAAGACATTTTGACTTCCACTGAAAGATCCTTTGTTTCAATGGCTGTACAAGCGCAGTGTACAGGTCCTGTCTGCTCACACCTCTGTGCACTCCTGCTCTTCATTCTTTGAGTGCCCTTGGGTGGCTTTTCCCCACGTGGTTCCACTGATGTCCACAGTCACAACTGAAGCACATTCATTTCTGTGCTGCAGTCCAGTGCTCTTTTTGGCTTGTAGTTAAATGAGTGAGATTTGAAATCAATCAGGCTCCTTCTCAGAAGCTGTTTAGCACTAGTCAGGTCATAATGAGCATAATAAGGCACTGAACAAGTTCAGGTTAAATGGATAGTTTTTAATCAATAAATACAAACCAAGAACCAATGCGATGTTTTTCCTTAGACCCCTTTCTCTTTAGAACAAACACTGATGAGAAGCATTTCAGGAACAATTTCTGATGGCTCACACCATTTTGTCATGCTCATTTCACAGTTGTTTTATTCCACAATTTGCATTAGGGCACAAGTTCTTTGGGACGAAGCCCTAAGCACAGATATTCCTGGCGTGTGAACTGAAAACAGTGTTGCCACTCAAGTAGTGAAAGGATAAAACACACCAGAGAAACTACAGCTCCAACAGGCAGAGTTCTCCAGTTTGTTCTTGTGGATTTACAATCACTATATGGGAAAAAAAAACCCAAGATTTTGATCATAGAATAGAATTCCAGAATGATTAAGGCTGGCAAAGCCCTCCCAGCCCACAGAGCCCACCCCGTGCCCGATGCCCACCTTGTCCCCCCAGCCCAGAGCTCTGAGTGCCACGGCCAGTCCTGCCTTGGGCACCTCCAGGGCTGGGCACTCCAAACCTCCCTGGGCAGCCCCTTCCATGGTCTGACCACCCTTTCCAGGGAGAAATTTTCCCTAATATCCAACCCAAACCTCTCCCAGTACAACTTGAGACCATTCCCTCTGCTCCTGTCCCTGTTCCCTGGAGCAGAGCTCGACCCCCTCTGGCTCCCCCCTTTATGATGAATTTATTTTTTGTTTAATTTAAAGTCTATTTGGAAGCAACACCCCATGGCACTACATTAGCACAACATGGATTTGGTGGCCATGAAATAACCAATGTGGGCTGAGGAATTGTACTTACAGAAGTAAAATGATTCCCAAGGTGCACTTAACTTTAGTTTTTATACTCAGTGTAGAGGGTTCCAACTGTGTTGATTCACTGCCAAGAGTGGTTTTGCCATTTCAGCATCTGGAAGCCTGGCTGTTAAATAATCAATATTTATTGTTAAACATGGAGAAACATTTACCAAATTTTCCTTGGAGCTTTTCCTGACATACCTTTGACATCCCTTTGTCGGTGAAAACTCTCAGTGCTGCTTTTCAAAGTTGTTCAATGTACTCCCAGAACGGAGGACAGGAGAAGAGACTTTTCTAGTTCCAAGCACCTCAAAATTAAGCAGATGCAATAAATAGTGCTTAGCAAGTAAAAAAACTTGGCATTAGCATAAGACATTTTGATATCACCTCTCTTAATTAAACATTTTTTTGGTCAAAAGAGGAGTCATTCTGAGCAATGTCAATGGAAGTCCATGGGAAAAATCCCATTTCTTTTACTGAGGAGCAGCAGAATCTCATAAGTAGCTACTTTTTTTGTTCCAAGGTATTCTGAGTGGTTATTTTTTTCTCTGTTCTTTGCTGTAAGTTAATAAGTTGTTTAAACCTTTCTTGGTGGGATCTGGTATTTCACAGGCTGGTGTTAAAAGACTTGTCATTCCTTCAAATTTCACAACACAAGTGAAACACTTCATCTTTTCATCTTTTTTCATGCATAAAAAGATTTTTGCTTATTAAAAAGGATCATATTCTAGTATCTGCTATCAAGGGCAGATTGGCATCTTTTTAGTGTCACACAAATACAAATTTTAGCTTTTGTAAAGTCTTATTCCAAAATATGTTACTAGTATGTGCAATGTCCATTTCTTTTATGAAACTTCAAAAATATGGATGTTACAAAGCTGGAAAAATATGGATTTTCTGCATAATCAAATTAGTATCCCAATGGTGTGTGCTTGCTGTGAGACTATTTTTTCTCCCCACTTAAATATCTCATTGGGTTTGGGCAAATTCTGGGTTTGATTTTAATTATAGGGAAGAAATATATAATAGTGTTTTAGCCTATGGAAACCTCCTTTTGACTTCAATGCAAGTTTCTCTCCTTGTATGTTGTTTGTAATTCTGTAAATAAAAATGACTTCTTATATACATATATAAGTTGGCTTTGTTGGCTTAGTTGGCTGTGAATCACAGAGGCAGAAGGTCAGAAATGCCTGCCTTCCTTCCTTCCTTCCTTCCTTCCTTCCTTCCTTCCTTCCTTCCTTCCTTTCCTTCCTTTCCTTCCTTTCCTTCCTTTACTTCCTTCCTTTCCTTCCCTTCTCGGGGCAACCTGAGCATTTTGCAGTGCCCTCATTTGCATCTATGCAGATAATTCCTTACCTTTGAAAGAGAAGAGAAGGAATTCCAATTTGAATTCCAATACCAGCTGGTTTAATTGGGTTTTTTTGGTGGAGGTAAGTTTTCCTCAAAATGAAGGTGTTGATTAGAGAGGTCCAGCTGGCAAAGCAGGTCAGTTGGGACAGTGGGAAATTCCATCTTGAATTGCAAAGCTTTAGCAAAAACTCTTCCTGGACAGCGAACATTATTACTGGAGAAGCTTTTCAAACACTTCACTATGGGAACATTTGTTGCCTTCTTTCCCAGTCACAAGGGTAGAATCCTGGGATTAATCATTCTTTGCCTAAATCCTCCAGTCACAGTCTCCTCTTTTACAGTTGTGCTTTCACAACAGTCCCAATTGATTTTGCCGCAAGTAGGAAAATTTCCTTTGGGAGCTCTTGCTAATTCAAGTGACTCAAACCAGCTCGTTCCAAACAATTGTAGTGTTTATTCACCCAGAAGAACATATGAAGTCCTTTTCCTCTGAGATTTACATTAACTTTCCCACTTTTCTGAAACTTTAAGCTCGTGCTTGACCCAGATACTTTGAGCTCAGAGCTGGGAGACACAGCATCTGTCCATCCATAAAATATGACTATGCACCCCACACTTCCCTTCCCACTTTGGGATAGCTCTGCCTAAGAGGTTGTTGTCCCTGTGAGAGGAACCACAATCCAGTTGTGCCAGCTTGGTCAAAAATAAACTCACTTAGCATAAGAAAAACAATAATGGTTGCAAAAGAAGGGGTCAATTTTAATTTCTTATCAAGATATTTGTTACTAGCCCAAATTTAGAGTTAGGAGTGAGTGTGGGCTGAAAAAAAAAACATCTCAGACACAGGATTTAATCTGCTGAGATTACTGAAATTATGTTTATTTTCATGTCAGGACACTTTCCAAGTATATTAATTAAAAACTGCTGAAACATTTTGAGGCATTTTTATTACACTTTTGTGTAATATCAGGGCTTTGATAAAAGGCAATACAAGAGTCTGCTCTCTTCCCAGTGTTCACAAGTGTCAGGACGTGTATCTGTGCTCTCTGGGGAGCTCAGGACCCCTCCCCTCCAGCAATTTTGGGTTTTCCAGGGTTTGAGTCATCTCGCCAGCTTTCTGTGTCATGCCATCAATCCATCTCCTGCCACTAGGTGGATTTTTTTGTGCCATCCTTAATACACACCCTTTGAGTCCACTTTTGCAGTTAAATTTCTTGGTTTGATTTGATTTGGGGGCCCTACAGTATTGCAGACACCAAATTTCAAAATATGACTGACAGTACCAAGTGTAAACTCTTCTAAAATGTTGTTTCTTGTAGGGAGTTCTTTTTTGATGTTAAAGGGTGCTTATTCTTTCTTCTGTCCTCCCCACCCAAGTGTGATGCCAGATACAGGCGAGGAAATGGGATTTCAAAGATGTTGTATCCAGACTTACTTGAATGGGAACAAATATTTTCTCTTTAAGTGGCGAATTTGTTTAACTTAACTCGATAAAAGGCAGGACTGGTGACAAGATGATTTAATACAGGCCTTGCTAACAAGTGGCAGACATTCCTGGTGTGGCAAAGCAACATTGCTGGAGGCACTGGGAGGGTCGGGCTGGACTGAGAACTGCAGGCAAACAGCTTTTAGGCAGCTCTTTTACTCCTGAACGCTGCTGATTAAAGGCAACTTGAGCTGCTGTTATTTTTTTGGTCCCTCCAGGTATTTTCATTCACATGCACTTCTTCTGTTTGTTCACAAATGGAAAGGCAAATATTTTAAATCTGATAAAAATGAGAACCTGGAAGCCCACGAGTGGAGCAGAGGTGAACTAGAATTTTAGATTTAGTTTTATTTCTGCAGTCCGACTGCTGTGCCTCTGCAGTGCTCTGCACCTCAGATAGATTAGCCAGCTAAAGAGTTTGGGGTTCTTTAAATTTTGTCTTTGGCCACTTCCTTCAGGAGACGTGTATATGATTAAAAAACCTAGACTTGACAGGGGAATAAATATTCTTATCGTCTGAATAGATATAAAGAGACATTTGCTGACATATATATGTACATGTATATATATAAATATTTTTTATGGATGATGTTGAACTTGAATCTTCTTCCCTTGATTTTAGAAACCTGTTGGAGGCAACCACAAATGCAGGACCTTCAATTTTGCTCTGCAATAGAAATGCCATTGAATTTTAAACTCTTCTTCATCCTTTCCCAGTTCTGTTCAGTGTGTTGATCATGTCCAAGGATTTCTCCTGTAAGCAAAAAACTGGGACCTGAAACTTCTACCTTTGCTTTTTATCCTGTGTTCACTCAGAATACTTGGTGAAAGCACTGCTGTTTAATTTGCACACTTTATATCAGGTTTTCAAGTTATAACAGAATTCCAGTGGAGTTTTACTCATAAAGCGTGCTGCTTTGATTACGTTTTTAATTGTTTTGCATATCTTGTGTACAGGCAAATGTGTGGGAGAGATGTGTGGAAAAAGGGATGGAGGTTGCTAGAAATGCAAGCTCCAAGCCCTGAGATTCCTGAGAGGGGGATTTGTTCATGTTCTTCTCCTCCCCAGGAAGGCACAGACAGGTAAGTAGTTGTCCTGGTTGTAGTAGCCAGGCCCAGTTTGTCACTGGGTGGGGGTGTGTTCTAAACCCTCTCTGTCATTGTCTCATGAACTGCTCACCATGGACAATTGGCAGCAACTGCCCAGGGCACACCCCACCCCTCAGGGCACAGGGGGGTGTTTGGGAACTTCAGTGAGATAAGGAAGTTTTCCTGTCCCCACACCAATGACTCAGGTGTGAGAACTCCCCACTAGGGAGCCACCAGCACCTTCACTCCCTCCTGAGGGCTCATGTCTGCTCAGGGGCCATCAGGGATGTCAAAAATATGCCAGGATTGACCTCACAGAGTAAATCACCCCTTGGGAAACTCCCTGGGGGAGGGACTGGGCATTCCCATCTGAGCCCAAGCAGAGATAAGTTGGGGTTTTGGGACTGGGAGCACTGGTGGGATCCAGGGGAGGAGCAGAGCCTCACCAGGACTGGAACTGCCACTCTCGACCAGGCTGACCATCATCTTCACCAGCAGGTTCCTTCTTTCATTTTACTCTGAACTCAGGGTGCCCACATGGTGCTCAGCACAGGGGTTGGTGAGCTCCATCCTCCTCGTGCCCCACTGTGCTGGGCTGCACAGCTGGTTTTGTGGGTCAAACAGCTTTTCCTTCTGTATCAGTGTATTTATTATGATCTTTTTATTAAATTGTTATTCTGATTTGCAATCCCATTCTGAGTTGGATTCATTTCTCCTGCTGGTTTAAAGTTAAACTAGCACAGTAGTCAATTTTGGAATGGTATCTCCGTGCTTGTGTAGGTATCTGTTGTTCGTGGTGCTACAGCCCCTTCTCCTGCTGAGCTGGAGTGGGCTGTGCAGGAGCAATACATTGGCCTGTTTGAAGTGCTGCTTTAACACCCCAGCAACTGAGAACAATTGCTCTTGTGCTGTGCTTGTGCATGTTGTGGTCCAGATGCCTGAGCACAGGCACCTCTTGCTGTTTGGGACACGCTGGCGAGGGCAGGACATCCAGAGTAGCCACGGCAGGAGCAGAGTAGGTGAATCACACTGTTCTAGAGCAGCAACTGGAGATTTACGCACATGAGATGTCACTAAATACCTACCTTGGTAATCTGAATTATTTCCCAAAACTCATTCAGAACTAACTCAGGAATATGCATCAAACAGGGCTGTAAAATACAACTCTATACCAGTCACTGAGTCTTGTGCCATGTTTGGACCCCTCGAGACATTGAAGACATTGAGGGGCCTGAAGCATGTCCAGGGAAGGGGCTGGAGCAGCAGGAGGGGCTGAGGGAGCTGGGGGGGCTCATCCTGGAGAAAAGGAGGCTCGGGGGGATCTTCTGGCTCTGCAAGTCCCTGCCAGGAGAGGGGAGCTGGGGCAGGTTGGGCTCTGCTCCAGGGAACAGGGACAGGAGGAGAGGGAACGGGCTCAGGCTGGGACAGGGCAGGGGCAGGGGGGACAGCAGGAGGAATTTCTGCCTGGAAAGGGTGGTCAGGTCTTGGAAGGGGCTGCCCAGGGAGGTTTGGAGTACCCAGCCCTGGAGGTGCCCAAGGCAGGAGTGGCTGTGACACTCAGAGCTCTGGGCTGGGGGACAGGGTGGGCATAGGGCACGGGGTGGGCTCTGTGGGCTGGGAGGGCTTTGCCAACATTAATAATTCTGTGATTCTATAATAACTCAGTGGAGTGAAATGCAAAAAGTGCTTAAAACTGACAAAGAGAGGAATCACAGAGGAAACACAGCAGACAACACATAGCAACTTGTACTCTGCTGAGCCTTGTTTTCAAGTGAAAGGTCCTCGTGTCTGTAATTGTAGGGACATCAGTAATAACTGATTACATGGTTGCAGATGTTGCATCAGTAGTCACTGATTTAAAGACAACTCTTGATATTGCCTAAGGGCATAATTGTATTCATTTTCCATTCCCATTACTATTTATATGTATGTTAAATGTCCCATCTCAACACTGCACTGCACATTTACATTCTAAAGTCTAATACATGTCGAATTACTGAACAAAATGCAGAAGATATGTCAATTCTGTGGCACATAAAAAAGAAGTGAAATGGGCTCTTTGCTTGTACTCTTGACTTATCCATTCAAGCATTTTAACTGGCAGACTCCTTCTAATCCCCTGACAGCACCTGGAGGGGTGCTGGTAGAACACCAAAGGGATGGTGGGAGGATATGACATATGACACTGGGGCAAGCTCTGAACTCAGACAAATGAAATCTGTCAGCTAGCTCCTCAAAGCCTGCCACAGTTCTTATCACTGCTTGGTTGAGCTGCCTTGATACACAGACTTATTGTATTATTCAGCTGGTTTGATTTTCCTTTTTATGACAACCTTACCCTGGAGACCATCCATCTCCTTGCAGTGCTGGAGAACGTCTCTAACTGAATGATATTTCAATATAATTTATAATCCTATAGTGTAAACAGAAGTGATGGTTGCTTCTAACCACTGTGAAGAATTCCAATAGGTGTGTTTGGACTCTTGTTTCTTGGAGGGTTGGAAATACTTTGGATTTGGGAAATCTAGCTTAGGATGTAAATCTTACAGCAGAAAAGCTATGAAATACCCTGGAAAATGCAGGATTTTTTTTCCAAATGTGCCCAGGCAGCTAATGGTGCATGTGAACAGCTACAGCTGCAACAAATTATTTGCCAAAAATTCAAATGGTAGTTATTATTACCAGCTCTCTGGATAATGTACTGAAATGAAGGATTAGCAGTGAACAGTTGAGCTCCAGTGAAACATGTGAAGGCAGTGAGGCAGGGCTGCCTGCAGAGGAACAGGAGGAACAGCACACAAGTGTTGCTGATGACTTTTTGCACAGACATAGTTTGAGTGTCTTAGTATGAGGCTTGTAAGCCTTAGGTGTTAATAAGACACCCTGACCGCATCAAAAACAAAAATGAGAGTTTATTCCTTTTCATCTAAAGTTACAGCTCTACTCAGGAATGGCAGAAAAGGCTTCTTCTCCTCTCTTCTGTTTCCAGTCTTGCATCTTTATGTTCCACTGAGCAGAGAGTACAAAAGGAGCTCTCTTCTCACACAATTATGCACATTTCTAAAACTAATACACTTCATCAAAACTATCTAACAACACACAGCCATAGCTAAATATCAACTAAGATATATTTTATAAAATTGGTGAATTCACACAGTTCTTATTTATCTTAACTTTATTAATAGAGCTTTTCACCTGTATCATTCCATGGAATATCAGCAGGTTCTCCTCTCAGGTCACTGTTGGCCAAGGTCATTGTGCAGATCCCACTGTTATCACTGAGGCCTCTGTCTTGGGAACTGCTGCTGACTCCTTAGTCTGAGAACCTGCACAATGTGTGTTCCAACAGGTTGGGGCTGTTCAGTCTGGAGAAGAGAAGGTTCTGTGGAGACATCACAGCACTTTCCAGTGTGTGAAAGCCCCAGTCAAAGGCTCTTCATGAGGAACTGGAGGGACAGGACAAGGGGGAATGGCTTCACACTGAAAAAGGGAAATTTAGGTTACATGTTCAGGAGAAATGTTCCCTGGGAGGGTGGGCAGGCCCTGGCACAGGTTTCCCAGAGAAGCTGTGGCTGCCCCATCCCTGGAAGTGTCCAAGGCCAGGTTGGGTGAGGCTTGGAGCACCCTGGGGTGGTGGGAGGTGTCCCTGGCCACGGCAGGGGGTGGGATGAGATGAGCTCTAAGGTCCCTTCCTACCCAAATCATTCCATGAGTCTGTGAAGTAATTAAAATAATTTTTATCAGGTGGAGCCTTGTTGGTTAAGTTTCAATAGATTTTTGAAATATGCCATATAAAATTCTTTAATGAAGCAGCCTGCAAGTCAGTGCTTTATTCTTCTTTTTATTAATATAGTTACATGTGTAAAGTACAAAGAGAGGCAATGTACAAAGGCTGCAACTGAAATAGAAGTGTACAATATAGCTCAGTCATAATCCTATTCAGTAATTCTATTTGCTGATGTAATACAAGGCAAGTCAAGAATACACAGTCTTTTTTGTACACGTGTCAAATGGCTCTATAATAACTCAACTGCTGACAGCTGGCATTGTTGTCTGACTGGCAAACAAAGCAACTATTTTGGTGCTTGATCCATTTTTTTTTATTTGACTGTGTAAAATTACATATTGCATCAAACATTTATAAAATAAAAAAAAAAAAAAAACAAGGGGAAAGGTTTTCTTCTATTCTATGTTCAAATGAACTAACAAGTGCTGGCACATTCACATTTAGCAACCCCTAATCAACAAACATTAGAAATAAATACCACCTCTGCCTGGATCTGGTGATTTGCTCTGACCAAAGGTGAAAAGTGTTCTGTTTTCTAACTCTGTTACTTGCTCTTGGTTTAGTTAACACAAGCAGCCTACAAAGAAATGTGTTGCTTGAAGACCCTATTTCAAGCTCTTTGCCTTGCTCTGTTCTTGTGTGTAAAAGCACTCAGAGTCACAGAATCATTAATGCTGGCAAAGCCCTCCCAGCCCACAGAGCCCACCCCGTGCCCGATGCCCACCCTGCCCCCAGCCCAGAGCTCTGAGTGCCATGGCCAGTCCTGCACCTCCAGGGCTGGGCACTCCAAACCTCCCTGGGCAGCCCCTTCCAAGGCCTGACCACCCTTTCCATGGGGAAATCCCTCCTGATGTCCCTCCTGAACATCTCCTGGTCATTCCCTCTGCTCCTGTCCCTGTACCCTGGAGCAGAGCCTGACCCTCTCCCATCTCCCCGCTCCTGACAGGGACTTGCAGAGCCAGAAGGTCCCCCTTGAGCCTCTTTTCTCCAGACTGAGCCCCCTCAGCTGCTCCTGCTGCTCCAGCCCCTTCCCCAGCTCCATTCCCTGCCCTGGACACTCTCCAGCCCCTCTGTGTCTTTGATGTCTTGAAGGTCCCAGAACTGGTCACAGCCCCAGAGGTGCCTCAGCAGTGCCAGCACAGGGGACAGTCACTGCCCTGCTCCTGCTGCCACCCTGTTTCTGGCACAGCCCAGGTGCCACTGGTCTTCTTGCCCACCTGGACTCATGTTCAGCCAGTGATGACCAGCACTCCCAGGGCCTTTTCCAGCTTTCCAGCCCCTCTGCCCCAACCTGAGCTGCAGGAGGCAGGACCTTGTTGACCCTCACACTGTTTGCCTCATCCCATGGATCCAGCCTGTCCAGACCCCTCTGCAGAGCCTTCCTGCCCTCCAGCAAAACAACCCTCCTGCTCAACTTAGTGCCATCCATGAACTTACTGGGGGTGCCCTCAATCCCCTCATCCAGCTCATCAATAAAGGCATTAAACAGGTCCAGCCCCAACTCTGGGCCCTGGGGATCCCCACTAGTGCCACCTGGATGTGGCACCACTCACTCCTACGTCACTGCCCTCGTGCTGTGATTAGAGAAGAATAATCACCAAAGTTCTTAAATATCTTTTTTTTTTTCTCTGATTTTAGAAGAGTAAAATGCTGCTAAGAGAGATTTCTGGGGGAAGGATGGTCATTGAATGCCACGAGGAGACATCGCAGCATCACTCCCAGCAGGTTACGCCCCGATGCCAGTCAGGGTCTGCAAAGTGAACTCACTGAGCAAGCAAAGCAGACAGATCTCCTGATTATTTGACATTTCTATGTATTTGGTTGGCAAAGCTCAGCTGTTTAGTAACTGTTCCATGCTCATGCATTTGTCTGGGGAGTGCAAATCTTCTTCACAGCCTTCCTACAAGACCTTTTGTGGTTTTATGCTGGATTTTTTTTCTTGGAATGCAGTCTCAGCAACACCCACCAAGACATCAGGAAAATTGGGGTTAGAGTTAAAATTGTTAATTGGTAAAGCAGAGACAAAATCAACAGCACTGAGAGTTGCTTAAAGAAGGAGATTTTGGTTCAATCCTTTCTCTTACTCTGCCTTAGACTAACTTTTCAGCCAGCAATAAATCACAGGCAGTGTTTCATCTACCCAGATTTTCAGAATTTAACCTCTTCATTTTCCTCTGCTTTTCAAAGAGTTCCCTGAAACAAAACTGCCTCATTTCAGATCACAAATCAAAATATATTAAACCTCTGAAGTTCTAGAATTGATGAGGGAAAAGTGGCAAGTTTTAGTTTTAATTTGATCTGCATAATTTTTCTTAGTTTTTATTGCCTGGTTCAGTAGCTGAATCAAAAAATAAATTATTCAAACAGCCCTAATGATACTCTCCTTCAGAACAAAGATTAAGCCATACTGTTCCCTGAAGAGGTGCTAATAACTCTGTTGCCCAGGAATGGCAGTAAGCCTCTTAGCACATGAGCAAAAATTAGATATATAATATGTCTTATTAGAGAAAATAATATGTTAAAGGGACCCACCTCCCTGGCTTATTTGTCTGGAGAACAAAATTTGTAGAAAAAGAAAAGCAATTGTTTCGCTCATGAACCACAATTTGGTGAAGGGGAAGTCTATGCATTTTGTCTTTTCCATAAAAATCCATAAAATATTATCAAACACCTCTTGTGAGGAAAACTCCACCTTGTCTAGGAGGGCTGGAGCATTTCTGCATGAACATTCCACAGCCACGAATAAGCTGAAGCTTCGAGAGCCTGGAGTGACATCAGAGCAGAATGTGTGGAACAGAGCAAATAAACCCAATTTTATCTCAGGTTTTGGGAGCATTTGTCTACATGATTTTCCTGCTTTACCTCTGAAACATACCTGAAACAGTTCTAGGTATGGAAGGCTATCATGTGAAGGGCTGGGTTTATATGAGATGTTGTAGGGAGGGCACTGAGCATGTCAGGAATACTTGAGGGAAGGATGGGATTTGCCCCATCCCTGGAAGTGTCCAAGGCCAGGTTAGATGGGGCTTGGAACAACCTGGTCTGGTGGGAAGTGTCCCTGCCCATGAGACGAAAGTGGAATGAGATGATCTTTAAGGTCCCTTCCAACCTGAACCTGCAGCCTGGGAATGCAGGAGTAGGTGAAGGAAGAACAGGGTAGTGGGAAGAGGATGCTGTAGGGGAAGGGTGCAGCAGTGGGGGAAATTTGAGAGAGGGGTGAGGTGCCACACAACAGCATGAAAGTCCTAATTCAAGGATGAATCTTCCTAAAAATAGAGCAGCACTCTCACTCTGTACTGGGTTTGGAGCTTATCTGCATTGAGTAAATGAGGTAAGAACCAAAAGCCATGTTGTTGAGGGTATATGGATTTAAAAAAAAAAAAAAAAGGAAAAAAAGGCAGCAAAATGCTCTTATATGTTCTGTGGTTCCCCCTTTGGCTGCTGTGAAGACACATTCACATTTGGATTTTGGTTTCCCTCTCCAACGAGCATCTCCTTTCTCAATGTGCATACATGCAGTCCTTCCTTTCCATATTCTCCTGCAGAGCTTCATGAAACACAACCCTGAGGAACTTCCCACAGCTGCAAAAGCCTCAGGAAACCCACCCAGCTGGAGCAGCACAGGGACAGCAGCAGCAGCACAGGGGCAGCAGCAGCTGAGGAGTCAAGAGAGGGCAGCAACTCCCAGTGCCCCCCACCCAATGCTCCCCGGGTCCTGCTAAGCCACAATGAGCTGGTTGGAGCTCTGAGCAGCCTGGTCTAGTGGAAGGTGTCCCTCCCACCACGGCAGGGAGGTGAAGCAAGATGAGATTTATGGTCCTCTCCAATCCAAACCATTCTGGGATCCTCACAGAGCTTTACTGCTTCCCCTTCTCCACACTGGTACAAGTTGCCCTGGACATCATGGCTCCTGGTAGAGTTGCACTGATAAGCAACCAACAGGCTTTCCTTCCTCCCTCTAATTTTTCTCTGTCCTCTGAGATCCCCAGTTGGTTCTGTCCACCTTTTTTCTCATCAGCTTTTAAATTCCTGAGGCAGGGATCATCCCTTTTCTCTAGCGCTCTTCTCTTTGCTTCCCTTTCCTCCCCAAAACTGAGAACATTAAATATATATATATATAAGAAAGAATGCACTACCAAATATTCCCTTTTCCAGCAGAATCATTACCAGCAGCTGCAAATGGAACAGGGAGATGTTAGTGCTCACTTCCACTGATCTCATTATACAAACCACTAAGAGGAGCAAGGGAATACATTTGGAGAGCTTTTATGTGGCTGAAGCGACCGGGGAAATTCAGCCTTTGATATCCCCTTGTTCAGTGTATCTGCCTCACTTTGTGCCTGCCCCTCAAAAGGCAAGGCTGAAAAAATATGAGAGGGTTGTTGAAAGGGATTGGAAAAATGAGAAAAGGCTCTAATTAAAAGGGCAAAAATATACTTGGAAAGTGTTTCTCAGTGTTTTTAAGTTCAAAACCAGACCACCTATCCAAATGTCCTCATTAAGAGGCAGATTCAGTTTTCATGCTGAGAGCTTGATCCCAGGTTTCCACCCAGCTAGACAAATACTTATGACTTTGATTCCTGCATTACCAAGGTGCCTCAGAGCCACTGCTTGATACGTGTGTTTGTGAGCTGATGATGTGGGTAGGGAAAAGTCAGCATCCCCAGTTCTTAAATTGGCAATGAAAGCTCAGCTCAGGGGTCAAGAGATTTGGCCACAATTGCCTGGAATGCAAGGCACAGTCCCTGCCTCTGGAATTCCATGGCACCCAATATGAACCCAAGAACCTTTCCTTCATCTTTTCTCTTTTATTTTAGTTTTATCTTAGTTTTGATTTTCATTTCAACACCAGGGTCTCTCTGCCTTGCTGGCTCATTCTTCTGTTGGCAGGTCCAAAATGTTGCTTAAGAACTGTGGAAAATAAAGAATAAAATGTAAAGCTGATACTAGCCAAAGTTTTTGAGTAGCTGTGGCAGACAAAGCCATGGCAAGGCTTGAGGCAAAAAGTGTACCAAAATCTGACAGGTTCTATGTACAGTCCAGTTAAAGAAGTGCCAAAACCCTCCAGTGGCTCTGTGTAATTCACTGCCTGCAGAGTATGACACTTCATATAACGTGGTATATAAAGATGAAATGTAGCCCTTTACATTTCAGGCTGCTGGAGAAATGTATTTTCTTCAGGTTTTGTTTTCTTTCTTCATTAGAAACCAGAGTTTGTTGAGTCCCTGCACGACTCCTTCTTGCTCTCCAGAGAATTCAGCTGCACAGGATTTCCTTCTCCATGTTTCCAGCCAGGGGGATGTGCTGAAATGGGACAGTGGAAGGAGATGTGTGCGTGGTCACAGTGATGGGAACTCCAAGTTACCATCATAAAGAGCTGTGTGCTTCCCTCAAGAATTTAATTAGTCATTTCTTTTGAATTATTCACTGGAAAAAAGGTGCACTGGGTAGCTTTTAATCTAATTAGGCTATTAGCTAGTAGGAGGAGATGAACATGTCTAAATAGAAGGTGAATATTACATTTCAGTCAATCACTCTGTGAGGAAAAGCGCAAAGTTTTGTAGTTCTCCCCATGTCCATTAAACCAGAACTATCTTAAACCCAAAACACAAACCTGGAAGTTAAACTGTATGTTGCAAAAGTGAATGCAAAACTTTATAGAGGGAGGAATTGATGTGTATATGTAAGAATTATATTATATATATGTATATATATGGAAAATTTACAGAGAGAATATATATAAAAATACAATTATTTATGCACTGCCTGAAAACATATCCTCTAAATAAAGTGTAGTTGTCAGCTGTCCCACAATAAAAACATTGCTTGAATATTTTGTAATGACTAAAATAACAAGACTGTGGTTTAATTTTACTAAATTATTGGGAATTGATGTGAAGATTTATTTCACAGAACAAAAGCATTTAGGAAGGACTTAATATGACTGTTATGTGTCAGTAATAGTAACACTGGGACCTCAGTCTGCATTACTACAATGATTAATTAAAGGCCTTGTTCAGGATGAGTGAGCATCATTATTGGTTTTAAATAGGAAAGGCAGATAACCATTACTGATTCCTCCTCAATTCCCAGTCTCACTTGTTAAAGACTAAAGAATACTAAAGTAGGTTGTGTAGTTTTCATGAAGCTAAAAACAGAGCCAAGAATAATACTATTAATATGCAACACATACAAAGGTAAAGAGTGAGTGCTGGGTGTGTTTAAAAATTAAAGTTACAAAAATGCTGCACTGCTGTAAGTGCAAATATTGCTGCCACTTTCAGTAATATAAAAGAAATGTAAGCTATAGCTTTCATTTAAACAATTTTTGGTAATTGCACAACAGCTTTAAGAATGCATTCCTGGATTCAGCAGCAGGATTTAAAACATGTAATAAACACACAAACTACTCTGTCTCATGAAAACACAGATAGAAGTTCTGTAATCTTAGATATTTTGAATATATCAGTAAGAACACTGAAATGCAAAGCTGTGTGCTCATTAACTGACCATTAGAATTTACACATATTGTTTAAAACAAAAACCACTGAGAAATGCTGTTGTTGACTTGGCTGAAATCAGGAATGACAGCCATCAGAAGTTCACAGTGAGGCTTCAAGCGAGCACAGTAATTCTTAGGATGGATCTCTAGGGAGATACAAAAGCAGAAGTCCAAATTTATTTTTCAGATTCATCTTGCAGAGGACACTTTATTTTGCACATCTGAGTTGTTGGCTTTGCTTTCCAGGTAAGAGAACAGAGAGTAGATTTCTTTGCTCAGTCAGTTGGATAAGCAGCTGCAAATTGTTCTGGCCTTACAGCACAGCAAAAAAAATGTAAAGAGCTTTTAATACCATGATGGACAGAAAGGAGTTGGAAACCTGGAAGTGTTGCAGGAGCACCTGTGCAATTGCAGGGGTTAGAAATTAATGTTGAACAACAGGATTCAAATCAGTCCACACAAAGCTGAGAGACTTAACCTTTGGAGAAATTAGAAAGCTGGGGAAAATGGACTTTTCTGGTTGTGAGAGGCCTCATACTTCTTTTTTTTTTATCATAGAAAGGGTGGTCAGGCCTTGGAAGGGGCTGCCCAGGGAAGTTTGGAGTGCCCAGCCCTGGAGGTGCCCAAGGCAGGAGTGGCCGTGGCACTCAGAGCTCTGGACTGGGGGACAGGGTGGGCATCGGGCACGGGGTGGGCTCTGTGGGCTGGGAGGGCTTTGCCAACCTCAGGGATCCTGTGGTTCTGTACAAGTCTATAGGGTCTTGCTCAGACCCTGTGGGCTCAACTGCTTTACTGGAGAAGGTGTTTATCCCCTTCTTTCAGGGTAGAAATGTGGAACAGGTAATAGTCTGAGCTTAGTCAGAGCATCACTCAGTTTAAATGTGACCAGAAAGGAAGAATCATGTCAATATTGTGTTCTTCTCCAGCAGTTCTTTGACAACAGGTCTTAAAATCAGGCTCTCAGCTTCTGACTCAAGAATATAATTAAGGATATGACCAGTGTCCTGCTGTTCCCCTTCACCTGAGTCCTGCATCATGTTCTTCCCCTACATAGTCTTGATTTCTTTCTGGCTCAGAGATCCTCAACAGTACAGGGATGGTGTGATCCTGTGTGACAGCTACAGAGGGAGCAGCTCCCAAAGGCTCCTGCACCAAAAGGAGTCCAAGAAAATGAGTGTTTCTCTTGGCTCCAGCCATTCTTCCATCATGAAAAGGAGTGGAAGGGACGTGTGTCCTTGTAAAGCTACGGGAGCAAGGGTGCAGTTCTCCTCTTCAAGTTGTCCTCTGTGCACAGCCTTCCAGCCAAATCACAAAAGCATGGGAGGTCAAAGCTATTTCTAGTTATTATAGTGTTAATTTAGAGGCATCAATAAGTCAGGAAAATGCTTTCTGAATGAATCCAGTTAAAGCACACATGGACTCTCTATTATGGGAAATGCATGCAGCAGCAACAAAACCCCTCACGTCATCTTTTAAACAAAGTATTTTACAGAAGATTTTTTGGGCACATGTTGCAAAGAGCAGAAAATAACCTTTGTGGTTCACACTGGACCATTATATTCTGTTACCTGACCTTCAGAAGAATATAATCAGCTCCAGCAGCTCAGCTGAAGCTGCATCAAAACAGGCTCAGTGACTAAGAATTCAAATTTGAAAGGAGAGGCAAGCAAACAAAAACATCACCAAAAGATATAAGTTCACAAATAAGTAAAAAGCAGGCAAGTGAGAGAGACAATGTGTTTTCTGCTGAAGAACACACACAGGCAACATAAAATGAAGGACAGACGGAAGACCCTGGTGGTAAAATGATTCTTTTAATAGCACACAACAAATCATTAAGAACTGTGTAAACCAGAACAACTAATAGCTGGTCAAAGATAAGATTTTTCAAGAAGCCCTGAGCATTCAGGATCCCACTTGGGTGCTCAGACCTTGTGCAAATATAATTGCAAGTGAAGTTGCCCTTTCATCATTCTCTCTCCTTCCTTCAAAAAGGAAAAGACTTGCTTCCTTCAGCAACATTGAAGGACTAGAAAATATCCCATATGGACAAGAATCCAGACATATATCACCACAGAAACAGGAAAACTTTCAGATATTTGGTGTGATACAGGTAAGGATGTTAAATCAATAAGCCACAATCTTATTGGCTACAAGTTTGGCAGCAGATGCAGTTACCATCCAGTCCTTTTGTTTAATATGTATGAAAACAGAGCTGAAATGGAAATTGGTGCAGAGGGGAAAGTCTGTCTTCTGGCTGGGTTTTGTGGTGGGGTGTCTTCCTACTGACCTCTCAGAAAAACTGAATCCAGGTTTCATGGGGAGCTCAACTGTACAGGATTTGTGTCTGGTCTGTGGGGCCACCTCAGAAGGGCAGGGTGTGATATGTGTCTCCATGGGATGTTACTCAAAACTTAACCTTAAATGCTTAAAAATAATGTGCTTTCCTGCCTTTTCTCCTAGTTTGGAAAATCCACATTTAGATTCCACAACTGTTTTCTCAAAACTTCATAGAATCATAGAATTATGGAATGACAGACTGGTTTGGGTTGGAAAGGACCTCAAAGCCCAGCCCATCCCACCCCCTGCCATGGGCAGGGACACCTCCCACCAGCCCAGGTTGGTCCAAGCCCCATCCAACCTGGTGTTGGACACTCCCGGGGATGGGGCAGCCACAGCTTCTCTGCCCAACCTGTGTGAGGACCTGCCCACCCTCCCAGCCAGGAATTCCTCCCCAAAATCCCATCTAACCTGCCCTCTGTCAGTGAGAAGCCATCCCCTCATGTTCTGTCTTTGCAAGGAACACATTTCTTATCATTTCGTATAGGTGTCTATAAATCTTTATGAAAATTTATGGTGTATTTTTGGTTTCTTATTAGAAAAAATGGGCAGTTAAATGTAAATGGGTTACTCAGTGTCCAGTGAAGTCTCTGACAGTCATACACAGAACCAGCCTTAGTTTTGGAAGGGGTATTTGGTGGTCTATATTAGATGACTTGAGAGTGTTCTGTGCTATGATACAGTTGTTCTTTCCAAGGTGAATTTTCATGACGACCACAGCAGAAATTTATAAAATTTGGAGACTTTTTCCATGCTCTGCCCCATCCCCTGACGTGTTTGTGAGGATCCTTCATCTGCCATTCAAGAATTGTGTCATTCATCTCCAGCAGCATTAAAAGGAGATTTCCTATCAGACTCTAAGATGTTGCCTGGCACATACAAATCTTTTGGGTTGGTGGCTTGTTTTTTGGGAGTTTCTTTTGTTTTAGCAAAACAAAAATCCTTTACATTTCATTATTGGACAATTAGGACATTCCAGATTGCTTCTGTGGATTTCTCCTGCCTTTAAGTAAGCTCCTATTCTGTCGGCACATCAATGAATTAATTCTATAAAGAAAATATATAAAGGTCAAAATTCTCAAGCTTACATAAAGATTGAAAAGCTGAAAGCTGAAAAATGTTAATTCCAAGCCATTTAACTCAGTGACATCAGCTGACTGTAAGTCATATCTTTTATATATCACTTATATATAACCTACATCTCCCATAAATAGAAAATATATTTCTCCAGTGATATTCTCACTCCTCCCAGCTCTCCCTACTCCTAAATAAGAAGGAAACTTTTAGTGCCTTCATATCAAAATTAGTAGATCTCTCCAGGAACAAGCAAGTGATGAGTGTTTCATTATCATCTGTTTCAAAGTGAAACACCACATGAAAAGTCCCCCTTTAAATTTAAATATTTCTTCCCCTCTTCCCCAAAACAGCATTTTGCAGTGTTTCTATGCTTTTGCATTAAAGGCTTTCTTTTTTGCTATGTGATGCATTGCAGGCTGCCCCAAGGTAGGGCTGCTCTTTCCCCCACCCTTTTCTCTCTCCTCTTCCACCCTCAAATCCTGTTAAAAGCCAACCAAGCCACTCTCTTTTTGAAAGTTGGGTACAGAACTGAAACATCCCTTCCACCCCCCCCCAACTTGTAATTCACTCTGGAAAACTAAGTTTGAGCCGCAGAAAAACGAGTTCATTAAATGTTATTTGCACAGGGAACAACTTATTATTCGATATTTAAATTACTGTAAATTAGAGAAGAAACAGGATTATCGTTTTGAGAGGAGCTGCCTGAAATGGTTTCAGCCCCGTGTTGAGGTTGCCAAAATGAGGGGTGTGACTCGTGGTTGTGCCCTGGTGGTTTCTGAGCTGCGAGGAAGGTCCGTGTGATGCCACCACCATCTTCAGGCAAGTCGGAGCACAACACACGAATTCCTCAAAGCTCAAGCATGAATCACGCTGAAAATCAGTCCTTTAACCTTATCCAGGTGTCATGCTATGTTACAGCCAAAGATTTTGGGGTTTGCCTACTCTTGAACCTACAAATAGTTGCACATTACTAAATTTTTGAATACAGGCACAGATGTCCAGTCTTAACATTCAGGGGGGTGAAAATAGATTAACTCTCTTTTTCCAAGTACAGACTGAATGCAGACAGACTGAGGGCACAGAGGTGACAATCTGCAGTCGGTGCTCGCGTATTAATATAAAATATCATAAAATTTAACACCGAAATTAAGCACTGAAATTCCTCCCTGCAGGATGTACAGCAGCTGATAATCGATTTGGGTTCTGGTGTGACTCAAACTCATGGAGAAGGAATCCACTGAGAGCTGTGAAGTCAAAGCACAGGTGGCTGAGGAAAGCCCTTCTGGGCCTTTTGTTGTGCTCTTCCCTAAAGGACCCCTTGGAACGATGAGTGTTGAAGAACTAAAGCAGGGAGGGCTTTTACCTGGGCCAGATGGTTTTATTCATGGTGGAAGCGTTGCTGATAACCAGATTTTTGGAAAACACTTGGTTAATATGGTGATTTGTGCATTTTTAGAAGCATAATTGGATGATGCACTAATATTGGAACACTCTCCTACACCGTTTTCCCCAGGTTTAATTCCATCAATTCAAATATTTCAGATCAATTGCAGAATCAATTTTGTTTTCAGACTCTCTGGGAGAAAATCCTTCTTCCACCTGAGTCTTTTTTGCTTTCCTACTACTCTGTTGTCCCTTGACTTTGTAATTTTTTCAAGTTGCTCTAAAACCAGTATTTAAATGTTGCTTTTAGAAAGAGTCTGACCTTGCCTATCACTTTTTTGCTGTTGGATAATATGTGGTGCCTTCCAACTTCTACGTATGACCTGTCTTTGAAATGGTCAGTGAGAAGTATGACTTCAGTTTTTTATCCTCCGCCCCTCAAATTCAGTATTTATTATCAATGTCTTGTATGCTTTAGGATATTTAGTACTCTGTATATTCAAATGCAATATAGTTACTTTTAAATATCATTTTTTGAAGATTACTGCAACAGTAAAAAAGGTTGCACATAAAAAGTATTCTATTTTATAAGGCTAAGGCTGTATTTTAATGAAGAATTATGGGTATGATGGCTGTTATTGCTGTATAAAACTGCACTGTGGTTCCCAGGAGATTTGGAGAAGCTTTTCAACAGTTGGATCTTGAAGTTTTATTTTCTGTTTCAGAAAAGGAAAGCTCATTTGAGGCTTTCAGGGTTCAGTGATTTTGAAATTAAGCTGCTGTACAGAACTATCACAGCATTTCTTATCCATGTGGAAGCCAGGCCAGATGATCCAAGCTAGAATTGTGTGTCTCTAGGTCTCATTTCTCAAGCTGCTGGTATGTGGATTAATATGTCAGAGAGCAACTGGAACATCAACATGAAATGCCTCTGTAAAAAATATTTGCCAGCCCTTCTCACTGCCCACTGCAAAGCACGTTGGCTCTGAAATCCTGGTTCATTTCTCCTGGACACCTGAGAGGGTTCTGAAGCAACTCCATGTGAGCAGAGTGGGTGTGCTCCTCCCCCAAAGTCCCCAGGTTGAGCTAAGGGCAGACCCTGCCTCTCTCTGCTCCCTGAGCTTTGTGTCTGAGCCCTCCTGAGGAAGAGGACAAAGTTGGGTGTCTCTGAGATCTTGTGGCATTTGTTGAGTTTGGCAGCCTGGAGACCTGCTCTTCCTTGCCAGAACTGCTTCTCCTTCAGTAGGAGTTTGATGGAAATGTTCCAGGACCCAGCAGGATTTTGTGGCTAGTCCTGAGTGTGGGTTTAAATCAGAGCAGTTCCACAGGAGCAGTGGCAGGGAAGGTGCAGCCAAGCCTCAGTGCTGCAAGACAACAGGGAGCACAAGGTCCGTGCAGTTTCAGTGGATCAAGGCTGGACTTACGGAGATTTTCACATAATGAATTAAAGTTCAACTGCAAGTCTGCATTATAAAAGTCTGGAAAAAAAAAATCACCCCACATTTCTCAGACATCTCACTCTTTGGAATTAGAAGATCTGATGCTGAATCTCTTCTTTTTTTATGGTAAGGTTGTCTTACAGGTGATACAAAATCATCTACGAAGCTCTCTGAGGTCGCTGGAGTTTTCTGTTGATGGCAGGAATCTCTGGCCCAAGCACTTGGAGTCAAACACACTTGTACTCAGTTGTGTAAAGACACAATAAATCTCTGTTATTGGATAAGCAGCAGAACAGATTGTGTGCTAAAACTGTGTGGGGTTTATATTAATGTATTCTCCCATGACTTTACATGTCTTTGCATTCATCTAAATCTTCCTTAACACCACTTCTAATCTAGTCATCAGGAGTTACAACAATGTCTAAACAAAGAGGAAAAGCAGTCAAGTATTGGGTTGTGTTAGTTATATGCTTATTGCAGTCCTTGAACATGAAGGTATCTTAATTAAAACCAGCCCTAATGCAAACAAATATTCTGTGGATATATTATGAAAGCTCTGATTAATCTCACAATGCGATGTTTGTTTAATCAAGATAAGGCAGAGATGCTTTTATAAAGCCTGACAAATTACACTGAAGTCCAAGGTGGCAGCAGATACAGATGATAGCTACCTAAATATTCAAATCCTTTTATAAGGGATGTGAGTACAGAAAAGAGGCAGAACTGTTTACTTTTTAAGTCACTAAAACTGTCTTTTAATGCAAATGAAATAAACAATGTTCCCAAATATGAAACTAAATTATTTTATGAATATACATTTTTAATCATGAGAAAAAAAACTGTCTAGACTAAAATTCATTGTGATGAGTATTATGATGATACAAAGAACAGAAGTGATGACTCTTGCTGTAAGTGCTCACTAAATATGCACAGAATTATTGCCTGTTATGTGTGTGAATGCCTTTGAAGAAATGCTGAAATTCAAAGTTTTAGTGTCATGTGCCAGAGCAGTGATTTTTTTTCAGCCTTTTAAAATGCAGACTTGCAGTTGAACTTTAATTCATTATATGAAATTTTGAGTGTTTCTGATCCAAATATTCCAGTTTCTTTTCGGCCTGTACAATACAGCTGTTTGGTAATTCTTGCTTTTGCTCTGCTTCTCTAATACCCTGTTCATGCTGTTGCACTTCTGCAGAGTAAACTTACAAGAGGTAGAGACTTATCAGAAGAGTTAAGGAAAATAATTTGGCTACTTAGCTCAGGATTCTGTCAGTCACACAACTTTTCCAGGCTGACCCTGTAACAAGATGTGCATATTCCTTTTGTTTTGTGCCAGGATCCTTCCTACCTGTTCCTGCAGAAGAAGAGGAAGGAACGTGGAGCTGCTGGAGAGTCCAGAGGAGGCACCAGGATGGGCAGAGGATGGAGCAGCTCTGCTGGGAGGGAAGGCTGGGAGAGCTGGGATTGTTCAGCCTGGAGAAGAGAAGCTTTGGGGGGGACCTCATTGTGGCCTTGCAGTGCCCGAAGGAGCTACAAGAAAGATGGACAGATACTCTGGACAAAGGGCTGGAGGGACAGGACAAGGGGAATGGCTTCAAAATGCCAGAGGGCAGGATGAGATGGGTTACTGGGAAGGAATTCCTGGCTGGGAGGGTGGGCAGGCCCTGGCACAGGTTGGGCAGAGAAGCTGTGGCTGCCTCGTCCCTGGAAGTGTCCCAGGCCAGCTTGGATGGGGCTTGGAGTGACCTGGGCTGGTGGAAGGTGTCCCTGCCCAGGGCAGGGGGTGAGACTGGATGACCTTTAAGGTCCATTCCAACCCAAACCATTCCATGATTCTATGATGACATAGAGGTTGAAAATGAAAAAACCCATAAATGATCCTGGTTTTGGAACCATCTTGTTAAAAAAGCCCTAAGACAGAGATCCCTTCCGGTCTTACCCAGTGCGTGGTTCTGTGGTGACACCTCCAGGAGGTACTTTCCTACCCATGAATAGCAGCACAGAAATAAAAGTAAATACAGTGCCTATGATTAATGCAGGGCAATGCCAGTAATGTCCATAAAAAGCCATCTGAAACTGCCTGAAAGGATGGCTTTTGAAAATAACTTGCACTCCAATCACCCAGCTGCAGACAATCTTAGGAAAAACATTGCTGAGCTGATACGTGGGTTGATGGTGCTTCCATTGGCTGTGGTTTGCAAACCTCCTATTAATTTCTCAACTGAAGCTGCATAGCCATTCATCTTCAGAAAAGCTATTCCAAAGATTTATGAAAGCATAATATGAAAATAAGACCAATGTATTCCCTGAAAAGGGCATTAATGTTCATGGCACTCGCAGAATAAATCAGAGGTCCAATGGTCATTCACATCCGAAGGGGGAAGATTCCCTTAAGCCCACTAGAATGCAATTTATGTTACCTGTACTAAGAAATGAGTCAAACTGCAAAATCCTGTGGCCTCAACCTAAGAATATTATCAAAAATAAAACCTCACAGAAAGACTGGAACAGAGAAAGGCCAATGTACTCAAGAGAATACCTACTGCCTTCCTATGGGTTTGATCATTTGGAGTCAAATGCTTTTCTTGTACACAAGCAAGTTTGTTAAGAACTAAGAAATGCTCTTTGTTCTGAGACAGTGGAGCACAGGAGTTTTCATATAGTGAAAACTTTCACATGGTTTCAATTCCTTGGGAACAGCTGAAACAGGGAACATAGCTGACAGGAGTACCATGGTTGTAGAAATGGGGTTAAGCACTTCAAATCCCAGTTAGAGGAATCACAAGAAATACCTAAAGCAGAGTTTATTCCAGGTCTGCAGTCCATTGAACAGTTGTAATTATGCTGGTTGTGTACTTTGTAGAATGACAAGAAGGAAAATACTTTGAGTGTGTATTTTACAGCCTTCCAATTTTATATCTGTTTTCCTTTGAGGAGTTTGAGGGGGTTTTATGCTTTGTGAGTGCACCAAGGGAAACCTGTTTCCAGCATCAGAGAAATCAAGCCACCTCAAAGGTGAAATGCAGCCGTTGGAGCAGCAAAGCTACAGAATGGGTGTTGATTGGGGATATTGAGAGTATCATTACAGAACTGTAGGTGTGAAATGGCACTTGAGAGCAGATACCTCAACTGAAACCAGAGCCAAGCAATCACAAAAGGCAGGAGACTTACTGAGCAAGCTTCAGTTTCTGTATTTCCTGGGAGGAAAATGCCTTTCTAAAGAATCTTTTAGATGTGGGCCATCCAGGGTAAGAAGTGTCAAGCTTACATAGGGTCAGCGTGGTTCCGTTTTACCTGTGCACAAGAGCCAATACCTTTCCATGAGAAACACTGTGTTCTTTAGTGCCTGCAGACACCATTCCTGCCCTCACCCAGAGCACAAATCACCTCCCTTGACACCAGCTTCATCAGCGACTCCTTGTGGCCCTTGTATTTGATCTGAGCTATTAGTTTGCTTCTTGGGAAATAAGTGACTTAGTGAATAAACATTGGTTATTACTATTTCCAGGAATTTCCTCTGTGAGCTCATCTTAATGTTCTGGAAGCCTCCAAATTACTTTGTTCATTAGATATACACCCCACATCCATATACATCCAGAGCTGTCCTAACTTCAGTTTTTTCTTCTGAAACCAGGACTTGGCCAAATTGAACTTAGTTGGTGGTTCTTTTCACTGTCACATGGAGGTGCATTCAATTTGGGAGTCAAGGAGTGACACTGGGAGGAGTTAGAGGGAAGTGGGTGCACTGGGGGGAATTAAGGAGGGACACTGGGAACAGTGGGAGCGAACTGGGGGCACTGGGGGGAGTGAAGAAGGGACACTGGGAGCAGTGGAAGGGAAGTGGGAGCAGTGGGGAGAGGGAAAAAGGGACACTGGAAGCAGTAGGAAAGGAACTGGGAGCACTAAGGGGAGTCAAGGAGTGATACTGGGGGCAATGGGAGGGAATCAAGGAGTGATACTGGGAGTGAACTGGGAGCACTGGGAGGGGAGTCAAGGAGTGATACTGGGAGTGATGGGAGGGAACTGGGAGGGGAGTCAGGGAGTGATACTGGGAGTACTGAGGGGAGTCAAAGAGTCATCCTGGGAGCAGGAGGAGGGAACTGAGAATACTGGGGAGAGACACGGAGTGATACTGGGAGCACTGGGTGGAGTCCCTGTCCTGTGGGGTGGCACCAGGTGTGGGCAGTGAGGATGAGGAGGGGTGGCCCCTCAGAGGTCCCGTGGGCTCAGGGGCCAGAGGGAAGGACAGTGGGGACACCGTGCTGGGCTGGGGCTTTGCTTGAGGACCGGGCTGGGCGTGATGCCCGAAACCCGAGCCCAAAAGGAGACCCCAAGGTTCACTTCGGGGGTTTCTGCGGGCAGCGGTGCTTTTCATTGCAACCCCCCACACACGATGATCTAATGGACAATCTAATGGTTTCAAAAACGTGATAACTGAGTTACAGAAGCCGCTTGCTTTTCTTTAGTTGCCTATTAATGATTCAAAGCGTTCCCTAATGTCCTGGTTTTAGTAGCCAGGATCAGTCTGTCACTGGGTGGGTGTGGATTCTAAACCCTGTCTGTCATTTTTCTCACGAACTGCGCACAATGGCCCAATGGCAGCAGCTGCCCAGGGCACACCCCACCCCTCAGGGTACACGTTGGATGTTTAAGAACTTTTGTGAGATAAGGAAGTTTTCCTGCCTCCACACCCACCTGAGGGGTCATGTCTGCTCAGGGGCCATCAGGGGTGCCAAAAATGCACCATTGTTCACCTCACAGAGTATATCACCCATTGTGAAAGTCTCCGCCCCAGGGGAGGGACTGGGCGTTCCCATCTGAGCCCAAGTGGATATAAGCTTGGGATTTTGGGACTGGGGGCTCTCTTCAGATCCAGAGGAGGACCAGATCCTCAATCAGACTGAGACTGTCACAGGACTGCAACCATCATTTTCACCAGCAGGTTTCTTGTTTTCTTTTTACTTTGAAACTGGGGCAAGGCTACGTAAGGTTGGTGAGCTCCATTCTGCTTGTGCCCCACTGGGCTGGGCTGCACATCCGGTGTTTTTGTGGCATAAACAAATTTTCCTTCTGTCTCAGTGTATTTTGTGATCTTTTACTAAATTGTTATTCTGACTTGCAATCCCATTCTGAGTTGGATTCATTTCTCCTGCCGGTTTAACTCCAAACCAGCACACGCCGTCTGAGCGCGGTGCGAACAGGAGTTTGCAGAGGGAAGGGGAAGGTCGGCAGGGCCTGTCCTGGCACCTTCCCTTTGAGACTGAAGGTGTCCAGCTGTGGCTAAGCGGGGCTGTTTTATGTGTGCACACCACCCTCTGGTGGAACAGGGGCTCGGTGGCGCCGGGGAGAGCCCGGCAGATGCCGCTGTGTCCTCGACAAAGGCGCGAAGGCATCGCTTCTCTCCAGGCAGCGGGATGGGAGGATGCAAAGTTTCAAACCCCCTCCGCTGCTCCCAGAGAAGAAAATGCGCCGGCACAGAAGGATTTCATGGACCTCCCCTTCCACTGGCAAACGTGTGTTCACGTTTATTTATCTGTATACAGATGTATCTGATCTGTAAAAGGGATTGTGCTGTGAATACAGGTTTTCATAGGTAAGGGGGGAAGGTCAGAGAAGTTCTCTCTTCTGACACTTGTTTCTGTTCAAACTGCAGCTGAAAACCATTTGGTTTAGCTCTGGACTCTGGGACGTTAAGAGGACGTGGTGGCATAACTAGTTGAGAAGAAAACTGGGAATCACCAGTATGTTTGGTATAGTTCATGTGCTGCAGAGGGAAGGTGAAGACCAGCACTGGCTTTTAGTTTAGGACCTCTTTTATGGGAGTAGCTCCTGGACATTTTAAGCTTTGAAACTAAGATCTGGGAGAGCAAGAAATAAAACTTTAAAGGAACACGTTTTTGTGTAATGTCTGTGAGGAGAAGGGATAATCAGGAACCGGTTTTGTCCTGGAACATTTTTCTGCCTGAGAAGCATCCCTTTGGCTCTTTGGACTCTGTGACACCAAACTTGTGGGAAAGGAGTTGTGTTGTGAATACAACTTTTCACAGGTTGGAACACTCATCAGATCCAGAGGAGGAGCAGAGCCTCAACAGGACTGGGGCTGCCACTGTGGATCAGACTGACCATCATCCTCACCAGCAGGTTTCTTCCTTTCTCTTTACTCTGAACTCAGGGTGCCCACGTGGTGCTCAGCACAGGGGCTGCTAAGCTCAATTCTGCTTGTGCCCCACTGGGCTGGGCTGCACAGCTGGTTTTGTGGCTTAAACAGATTTTCGTTCTGTATCAGTGTATTTTGTGATCTCTTTTTTATTAAATTGTTATTCTGATTTGCAATCTCATTCTGAGTTGGATTCATTTCTCTTGCCAGTTTAACTCTAAACCAGCACAGCATTTTATTTTCATCAGTTACCAAGTGGAGGGTTTCTATCAGGAACGACAGCTACCTCTGTACATTCACGCTAAGGGGAAATTCTGTGGCATTTACTTGCTTGGATAGTGTTGAGAAACCACACCTGAGAAATGAGGTTTTACTAGGTTATCTTGTTTGTTTTTTACTTAAATTCAAACAAACCCACCAAAAAAAATCAACCTCTGTCAACTGTGCTTTGCATTTTTACTCAAGTCCCTCTTCCTCAGTCTTTAACTTTTTGATAGCTGGTCTGAGAACCTGAGGATAGAACTGGTCTGCTGTTAGGTGGTATCGGTCCTTTCTGTGATGCTGGAAATAAGAGCTGTGTTCTTCTTTCCACAGGGTCATCACAAGCATCTTGACACTGTTGCTGCCAAGTTTTGCCACCTCCATAACTGAAAAGTTCCTCCTGTGTATTTTAAGACATTTTAATGCAGAAAACAAGACATGGTAATGCATTAGCAAACAATGAAAACAGCTTTGCTGGACACTGTAATCTGTCTCAGAAACCTTTTTTTATTATACATACTTAATGTTTTCAAGTACTAAAGGGTTGCAAAAATAATACACCAGTATGAACATAACAATTTAACCAGTACATATATCTGTCAAACCAAACTGAATCTGCTTCAACCAGTACAGCACTTAAAAGCAGCCTGGTAGTAATAAAATATTTCATGTGGTATCTTCCTCTGCTGGAACAACTTCCAAAAGCATCTGGAGGTACATAGTCATGGGCTCTGAGGAAAAAAAAAAAGTTACTGTCAAGAGGCTTTATGAGAGAAAAGTGTTTCAATTCAGACTATTTTTCTTATGTGAGAAAACCATCTTTCCAAGTTGTTGTCTCTGTATTCCTATTCCAAAAGATCCAAACTGCAGCATTCCAGGTCTCCAAACTGCTCTTATTAGAGTGCAATGCTTCTAATTGCATAAGTACATGATGACTAATAATCCCAGGGGACAGGAGTGACAGCTGATGGATTTTTTTGAGTGTCTGTAGAACCACTAATCCTGTTCTATTCAGGTGGTTCCAATTAGCCTCTTACCTGGGTATCCTGTTTTCCCTGAAATAATTACAAAGAGTTTCTCTGGAGACTATGCAAAATCAGTTGATAAGAGTCACACTGGGTTCTTGCAGCCTTCACTGTCCTCAGCACTGTGATTATTTTTTTATCTTCATGCTGCTAACATTTACTTTAGTAACTACAGGAAAAACTCAGGGTTTGGTGGCATAAGAATTTGTGTCTGCTAATCTTTAGTTAATGGCTAAAGCAACGGTTTAATAATCGTTAATTATTAATAGATATCGATATAGATATAGATATTATATATAGATATATAGAATAGATATTATTAATAGATATTAACAGATAATCGAAAAACTAACCTTAGAGATGAAATAGTTGTTTTGACTTTAAAAGTTGGTTTCTTTGTGCTACTACAGCCCTGTGTTGTTTTCTTGTGAATTAAATTTCATTTTTCCTCAAGTCAGACATCACTTTTCTTTCACAGGAAGAACTAAAATACAGTCTTCGATAAAACTCACTACATGTTTGGGGAATTGGTTCCCTGGGTCAGACAACAAGCTTCATTACAGTAATTAATCTGGACCTTAACAAATGTTCTACGAATTTTGGAGGTGACTACCCCAGGAATACTTACTTGATATTTTTTGGGCCCAGCTGAATTTAAAATGAACAAAAAGTGCATAAACTATAAGTCCACTGAGTATAAATAAGGTACAGTACAAATAGGCCAGCTCAGGTGCACTGATGATTGGTGCCAACACCAGGACGATAGAGACCAGCGTCACAATGACAGGAATGATGATGGGGATCTGCAACATACAGAATACACAATCACTTCTCCATTTCTTTTGCTCTTCTTACACAAGTTGCCTGTATGAAAGAATATCTTGATTGCCTTGTGCTTTTTTTTCCTTTTAAAATTTCTGGAATCAGATGGGGCCGTTGAAAGGGTAGGAGAAATACGGGTGGGGAAAACTCTTGCGCTAAATCATTCACAAAGAGCTCTTTGTCTATACTGCAAATTGCAGTGTAAAAATTTGCATTTCAATAAGCGTGGCACCAAACTCCAGTGGCATGGTCTGGGCTCTTATTTTGGATCCTCCTGCAATTCTCCATCCCTGAAAATCTGGGTTGTGCCCTGTGGTTTGTGCAAGTGAGAATCAACATTGTGTAAACTTCTCCCAGTCCGTGCAAGCTTTATCCTAGTGCCTAACTACAAATAAACAGCCAGACTTCTGCTTAAGAAACAAGGAATCTGCCCAAGGCTGCTGCTTAAATACCCAGGTGAAGGCTGAGTTCATGCCACAGCACCTGTGGGAATGGAGGAAAAGCCATATGGAATGATGAGCTTACCTTGATAGGCCTGTTGAGTTCCTTCCTTGTAAACCTCATAACAATGAGTGCAAGTACTGTTAAACCATAAAATATCCAGACTGCGAAACTAAAATAATTTATGAGCGTTTCAATGTCACCAGGAATAATATAAATAATAGTAATGGCCCCCTAAAAACAAACAAACAGAAAAACAAACAAACAAATTAGTGCAGTCTGTTACAGGAAAAGGCTAAATTGTACTTAGGTGTCATTACAGATGTGTGCTGAGTGTTCTAAAGGGTGAACTGAATGGTTTTGCTTGAACATCTGGGTGTAAATGTGTTGCAGCCCCTTTTAAGATTGTCCCCACATCCTGTCAACGTGTGGTTGCTTTGGTGTGCAATCTTAATTCCATTTTATGTCAAAAGACCTCGGGTTTTTATGCAGTAATCTGTTTTATTGTTGACTGTGTATCTTGAAGATACTAAATGTATTTTTAGGTTTTTTATGTTATTGGGATCAATATATCCTGTTATGCCTTGAAGATAAATGGGCAAAATAAAAACAACAAGATGTTCTAGATTTATTTCTAAATGTATTTACTGACTGGATTTCTTTTTTATTGAGTTATACAGGTATTCCTACCCAGAGGAAACAGGATATTTCAAGCATCCTGTGAAAGGATTGCCTCATCCTAATCATTCATTTACCTTTTTGTTTTCCATGCTGTTGATTCTAAAACATCTTGATTTTTAAAATCCAGTTCTGGAATGAATACGTTCAAGTTGAGAAGCTGGGAGGGGAGGGGGTTGCATAGTCTATTTTTCCCCAGTGTGTATTTAACAATTTTCTTGCCTAGGTAGTCAAAGACGTGTCAAAACTGCTTGTGAGAACCTGAGAAGGGAGGAGCACTTTTGGTGGCAACCCTGCTGTGCTCAGAGCAGATACTTACATAAAATATGATGGCAGGTGCTGGTGTTAAACGCTTAACACTAATGTATGAGAGCACCTTCAGCATGTGCCCTTCCCTGCCTGCCACATACACAAGCCTGGCAAGACAAAAGCAAGGGCATGGCATTAGTGTGGCACCCAGCCTGGAAGGGGCATTTCTTGAGCAGTAGGGGAGTCCCATTCACTTGCAGGGTCGGTTTATTGTGGGGCTTCAAGCCCGCTGGGGTTTGTCAGTGTTTTCTTTCATGGGCATAGAGGATGTTGCAGTGGACTGAAATAAGGGGAAGGGCCAGTACTAGAGTAGTGAGCTAGAAACTAATTCTTAACAAGTGTTAAAAGAGTAATGTGGAAACTAATTCCAGAATCATTAGTTTGCACATTTAATTGAAAATTAGTTGGGGAAATGTTACCTGCTGTGCCCCTTTTAACTAAATATTGCCTTTTTCATTTGCTTATTATGAAAAAGCTATATGGGCAACCTTTTGTCAAAAAATAGTCTTTGTAGCCCTATTGTATGCAGCTGGATTTGAAATTTTAAAATACTTTAGATAGTGAATGGAAGTAGGATTAGTTTCTTTTTCCACCTCCCTCTCCCATTACTGGTGTAGTCATGTTCTTACTGGTAATTTTTAACTGTCTAATTCTCAGCTTTAAAACCGATGTACCTTTCAGACTATACCTGCTTTGAATTAAGAATAAGAGACCTTATTTTCTAATTTGTCAAACCTGAATAGCCACTGTTTCTTTTGGAAAATTAAACAATACAGGTAGATTTACAGATACTTTTAAATTACATTTTGTATAATGTGGATCGGAAGACTGTCTTTATGAGTGTGGATACATAAATGGGAATATAAATTTTTCCATCCTTCAAAAACTGTCTTTTGAAGATATTTAGAATGGGAACTTACCTGCCTGCAGTGAAACAGGTCCCATTGGCAGATCCAATTGTAGAAAACACCACAAAGAGAGGAACTATCCAAGAGGCTGGATAAAGGACTCTATCCCCGAATGTCTGGGATATGGGATAAAAATTAATCACCTTTGGCATTTTAACTACCATGAGGTTTGCTCTGTACTGTTGGAGCCTCTTTGTAAGGAAAGGAAATGGGTATCTGACACACATTACCAATAAAAACATGTTGTATATTCTGTGTAGTTATTAAAGAATGCTTTTGCTGTGCTGCCTCTGCCCAGTGCCAGTTCTGAAACACTGATAATTGAGTCTGATGGGTTCAGTGGTAGTTGATGGGGTTTGTTCAGAGTGTAAGTTTAAGGGGGCACTGAACAGGACTAGTTCTGAAACAGGGTATCATTTCATACATACACTGCCATGCAAACAAAACACAGAAACGCACAGGAGAGCTGAATATTAAAAGCTTTTGATTTTAAACATTTTTAAGTATTTCAACATTAGAGTACTTCACTCTGCTACTCTGCATTTTGCATGCTTGTCACATGCTCCAAAAACTAACATTAAGAAAAAATTGCTGCATGACCTCAGCAGCTGTTTCAGAGACAGATGTCCCATGGAAAACCTACTGAGTGGAACTGAAGGGGCAGATGTATTTTTGGAAGGTCTCAGAAATTTATATCCTCTTTAATTTCATCTGTAATAGCATGTCTTAAAATAATGTAAAAATTGTACCTTTCAGATTTGTTAAGGGAAAAAAATAATAAGGTGGGAGTGAGTCATGGACTATTTGCTGTTATCTCCAGGACAACAAACTTTGATCTACTGTCGTTTGGCAGGTGCTTCTGTCTCAGAAATCACTGAGAAGGGCAAAGCAAGTGTCAGATGTGATTTCTCTTCCCATCTTTTTGGTGCCCACTGAGCTGCAACGTTCACAACACATTGGCTGAAGGCTGCTTTACTTTTGCTTCCTCCTTCCCATTCCCCCCACTGGGATGTGACAGAACTGCTGTTTCAATCAAGCACTACTGAAATTTTAGACAAAGAAATGACAGTGTGTAACGGGGTGGGGGGAGTGGGGAAGGTGACACTGAGAGCTTAGACTGAAATGAATCTTAAGAAGGATTACAGGTTCCTAAGAAGGAACTCTCTGAGTTTATGGCCTGCCATGCACACAACCCTCCTCAGATGCTCTATGACAAAAGAAAGTGGCTTACCACAGCAACTGCCTGGGACTGCAGGAGCTCTGTTGAAGTCATGACGGTGAAATAGGAAATGTTTATCAGAACGTAACAAACTGTAACCAAGGGGATTCCAATAATTATAGAGAGTGGGAGATTTCTGAAAAATGCAAAAGTAAGACGCCATCAGAGTTGGTGCATCACTGCCAGAGCTGCCACAGTAAGTAACCTGTGGACTCTTACTTTCCCCTGTATGCTCTTCAGGTATATTTACATTTATTTATTGTGGTACTGTAGAGCTATGGAAATCAGGATTGTAAGAAAGGAAAATTACAAGTTCATGTGAAAATAAAAAGCCTGTAGTGCATGCTGATTAGCTTTGTCTGTTAGTGCTCAATCCTTAAATAACTGCTGCTTTTAAAAACCAACCCAAAACATATGCTTGCTCGTAGAAGAATACAAAGTGTTTGACTTTTGCCAATAGAAACACTGCTTTCCTACCTGTAAGGATTTTTAAGCTCTTCTGTGATGTAATTGAGTTGATTCCTGGAAGGAAGAACATTCAAACAGTATTTCAGCAGTCAGGTGTTGAAATACAACTATACTATGAGGTCAGGGCTATTGTTTTTTACCTTCTCAGTTAAACAAAATCCAAAGCCACTACAATCCAATCAATCTTTTAAGTGGGAAAACTGCAGGACAAAACCTTTGTGGGCTCCTTACCCCAATGCCAGCCTCTTGATTCACCATCTCCTTCCCCATTTGCCTCTGTTACCTCTGAGATTTTGAAATCTCAGATAAAACATCCCAGAAGAATGACAAGAAAATTTGGCAAACATCTCAGATTTACAAGGCTGCCTTTTAAGTTGGAGCTCTGCAGTATCTGAGCCTTTGCAAGCAGAAGTACCAGGGTGGTGAGGGCAAGGAGAGCAGCAGGTCTGCTGGTGGGCCACACCAGCTCTGCCAGTCACACTGCCTTCAGAAAACTGGCATGAAAACCTTTTGAAGGATCACACCTATCTGAATTCTAATTTCCAAATACTCACTTTTGCCACAGCACGTGGACCAGATTGAGACCAGATTTTGACTGATCCACTCTAAAAATGTGAAGAGTTGGTTTTTACAGTCCAAAAGGCAAATATTCAAGTGTTGGTGCCTGGTGTTACATAGGCAAATAGTTATTAAGGCACGAGCATCTTTGCCCCCTTAAAAAGTCTGAATTAGCAGACTAAGACACCAGAGCTTAGAAATAAAACCTGCGAGGGTAATCTATTTAAAAATAAATTCAGCTTTAAAAGCTTTTAAATGGGACTTGCTTTGTTATAAGTCAAGATACAGATTCTTTATTTCCTTCCAAAACACTCACCTACACGCAGGCTTCTGCAGTCTGAACATTTAGGAGCAGCATTAATGGGTTTGTGCCAACAGAGCCCTGGTTCAACTGATATAAATCTGCAAGTTGAACCTTATGACCTCTGACACAACATTCTGTGTCCTCTTGTTCTAATCAAACACCACGATGTGTTTCACAAGGAATGGGATTTGATGGGGTGACCTGTAGGGACAGCTCTTTTGCCTGACGCTGTTCTCTGTCCTGCAGTGTCTGAGCACCCTCAGCAGCACAGAGCAGTCCCTTCAGGACCTACATTCAGTCCTTTCCCTAATAACCAATAAAAGCTTGGGGAGGGTTTTTTGGGGGGAATTTAACCAAACTGGTGTTCTTTTAACAGAATTCATCACGAGATTCTTAACAAGAACTCAGATGTCAACTTTCTCAGAGTTCAGCAGGGAGAGAAGAAGCTGGTTCCAGGCTGGTGAAAGGTAGCTGTTAGGGCCAGGAAAGATTCCTTACCATCCATCATATGCCCAGAGTCCATTATAAAATGCCAAACTGATAGAGCTGATAGAAATTTTACTGCCCTTGAAAGAATCTTTGAAGTTGTCGGTTTTTCCTGCAAATAAGATGTAATTACTGATCAGTGTTGAAACTAATTCCTGTAATCTCCATCAGATCTAACATCTATCTTGTGTTTTGAAACTTCCCACTGTTAGAACCAACCCCTTTTTGTATTAATTGTTCTGTGGTGTTGCATTTCCCACCCATCCTCCTTCTCTAAAAGAAATTACCACAGTTGCCAAGAGATGCAGAACTAAAACCCTGAATAAAGACATTCAGGACTGTGCTGTATTATTGGGCCACTTGGTGGGGAATTTATTAATGGTCATAGCAGAAGCTAAATTCATTTTTTCAAGTAAGGTATATTTGATTACCTTGTGCAAGGAGAACAATTCCACTTACAATAATGACTGCGACAATGATCATTTTAGCAGCTGTAAGAAAATTCTGGAGGTAACTTCCCAACTTCACACTCAGTGAATTCACAATTGTAATTACCACTAAAAGAAATCAAATGATAAATTTTTGCAGTAAGTTTGTCAGAGTTGAAAGAAAGGTTACCTTTTAACCTTAAACACACACCCCCTCCCATTATATACTGTGGTTTTCCTCACACTTGTCTGTATTATATAGAGTTTTTAACATACTATGTTTGGATAACTTGTAAAACAGCGAGGAAAAACACTGTTCTGAATTAGATTTTTTTTAACAAAAAATACACTGAAATTGCACAGCATTCTGATAAAAACAGAAATAACATTTCCATGCTTTCTTTCTTTTCCTTTCCTCCTAGAGACAAGCATTCATTACACAGCTACACTGATCTTAATAAAGACTAAAAAAAACCCCTTGGACCAGGAACAAACCACTTTTATATGCTGTCAAATTAGTTATTCTGGAAAAGGCTCTCCACACTGTGTCCTAAAGATTTCTGGTGTGTCTGTGAAGGTGAGGCTCAGGAAGAGCTGACTGTGCACTGATTGGTGGGGCCAAAAAAACAAGTGCCTGTGCATTTGTGGAGCTGCAGGAAGAGAGACTCTCACCAATGGCAGCGGCTGCCAGGCACTTGATGACAGCCTGGGGCGGGTCACAGCCCGGGTAGAAAGGAGCCGAGGCATATTCTGCAAAGCTGAGGCAAATGATGGCAAAGGAACTGGGTTTGGTGACCAGCAGGCTCGTCCAAGAGAAGAGGAATGCTGGGATTGGGCCAAATGCCTCCATGAGGTAAGGATACTCCCCTCCGGATTTGGTGATCATCGTGCCGAGCTCCGCAAAGCAAAGCGCCCCTGAGCGACAAGGAGAGCGGGGTCAGGTGGTGCCCCTCCTGGGACTGGCCAGGAGAGATGATGAGCACTTGGTCACATGGGGAAAAGCAAAGGAAAGTGGTAGACATGGTGCATCATTACTCTTTTTGTGTTTCTGTATATTTGACTGTAGAGGCAGAATAAAATTTCGGTTGCTTGTGAGCAGCTGGAAAACACACCTTGAAACTAATAAGGTACAGTCCAAAAAAAAACAAACAAAAAATCACTGCTGGTGATGTTTGATATTTGGCCAAAAGTAGTACAAATATTTTGATTTTGAATTAGATTTCTGTTTAAGAAACCAACACTTTAAGAAGCATTGAAGTGAGACCTGCACTGGCTGACACACCTTTCAGAAACCTGAAAAACCAGACTTGCTGCACAATTTTGAAGTAAGAGCATTAAAGTACAGTGATACTCCCAGACCTATTGCTGTATGTGGCATCTTGCATTAAGGTTTTTTTGCCTGCTGTGTGCCCTGATACAATGCTCAGAAAATTCCTTTGTTTTACTCCTTGCAATATTTTGAGGTGCTTAGTGCTGGATTTTCAGGTAATAGAATTAGAATGACACAAGTAGAAAACTAGCTGAGCTCCCTGCCAGTAGATGTCACTTTTTGCCAGTGGACGAAGCCAGCAAAAGTAAAATCTGATTTCAAAATAAACTGAGAGTGTGATTTACAATTTTAAAAACTTCAATTTATCTTTTATAAACAGCACATTTTAAATGTATGGCCAAGTACTGCTTTGCATACATACATCAATATTTAACTGGGTTTGGTCTATGTGCTGTTAATAGCTAATTTGTGCAATGAGAGCAGTTTGCAGAAACAGGAGTTATAAGATTTAGGCAGAGATTCAGGTTGTTGACTCCTTTACCTAACGTTGCCAGAACTCCACAGGCTGCCCAGATGGTTAAACATGGACCCACAGCTTCAACATTGGCCAGTACTGACTTTGGAGAAACAAAGATACCCGAACCAATAATTGTACCAACAATCATGCAGATTCCACTGATGAGGCCCACCTTGAAATAAAATGAGACGTTTTCATAAGTAATTTCAAGAAATTCAGCAATTCCTTTTCAGCAGCATAGAACTCCAGTAAGTATCATTACTTATTTTTATCAGTTTTTAACATATAAAGTTCTGCAAAGAAATATATCAAAATATTTAATGAAATTTCACTTTTCTTTCCAAGATGCATTTGTACCCTGTGCCATACCCCTGCTGTTTTGCAAAGGACACCTATTTGTGTTTTGCCCACCTGGGTATTCCTTTTATTAAACTCTTTTGGATTATGTGAGTTCTCAAATCAAACCTTGTACAGGTGAACTTCCCCCTTCCTCTCTGATTAAACACTGAAAATCTTTATGACCACTTGATGAATTCTGAATTTCCTAAACTTCAGAAATTGCCTTTTAGAGATGGATCCATTTTTTGTCATTGAGCAGTTGTTTTCCTCTCCTTGCTTTAGGTATTTGTGCCCAGGAAATATCTTGATACTGCTGGGTGGTGTCAAGATCATGTTCTCCTAATTTTGGAGCCAGCCACATGTGACATGAAACCACTGAAACCTGAGGCATGTCCTGCTAAAACAAATGTCATGAGCTTCTTATTTTTTCATGACAGTGGCTACTCTAATAACATCAGTATCTTCCAGCCTTGGCACCAAATTAAAACCACATAGAGAATTCCGAGTTATTTAAGGAGGATTTCCACTCCCTCCTGAGAGCAAGGGACACAGCTGTTCTCTAAAGCCTAGAGGAGACAGATTTTCACTTGTCACCAAGTGCCAGTGCCTATTTCAAGGCTGTAGACACCAACAAATTTTGGGAACAATGACTGGACAACCCATTGCAACCTCTGAAAGCCACATGTGGGGGGGAAAAAGTTTATGGAGTGCCTCAGTTGATCAACTTTCAATTATTTTTTCTATCTGATAACGTCAAAGTCTTAAAAACATATTCTGAAGTTCTTTATTGGTTTATGTCAGAGCTATTTGTGGTAATTAGCAGTTTCTTAGAATGCAAACCAAGCTGTGCTGAGATATTAGAACATCGCGGCTGAAGTGGGACACGGGGGTGGTTTCTGAACGCTGATGTTCCTGCCCAAATACCCACTTGTGACTCCCTGTGCCAGCCCCTCACACCCACCCCAGGGGGGAAAGAAAAAGCTTTGCCTGCTTTTGCAGGTTCGTCGTTTGGGGTTCACGACTCTGAAGGGATTGGCTGTCCTCTCCTCCTTTGCCCTCTCCTTTTCTTCTCCTCAAGCCTTCGTCACCCATTTGGCTCTTTTCTTGTTGAAATTTCTGAGGAAATAAAACCAAACCGCTTGCTGGAGCTTTGCTGACACATGCGGGTCCAAAAGAGCGTCGGGCGGGGGGTATTGCCAGAACTCACACACCGCTCGCTCCGAGGCACAGGGCGGGCACGGAGCCGCCTGCTCGGAGAGCATCGGGGAGGAGGAGCAGCGGTCCCTGCATCCCGGGACTCTCGAGGACCCTCCCGTACCCACCGCCCCCTCGGAGAGCAATCCCGTCGGGGGAGCGACGGTCCCTGCACCCCTCGGGGCCGGGGATCCTCCCGTCCCCACCGGGCTCGGAGAGCATCGGGGTAGGGGAGTGACCGTCCCTGCATCCCGGGGCTCTGGGGTCGGGGACCCGCCTGCTCCCAGAGCATCAGGGTGGAGGAGCGGCGATCCCTGCACCCGGCAGCTCTCGGGACTGGGTACCCACCGGGCACGGAGCCGCCTGCTCGGAGAGCATCGGGGTGAAGGAGAGGCAGTCCCCGCACTCCGGGGCTCTGGGAGAGCCACCTGCTCGGAGAGCATCGCGACAGGGGAGCGGCAGTCTCTGTATCCCGGGGCTCTAGGAGCGGGGACCCACCTGCTCAAAGAGCATCGGGGTGGTGGAGTGGCCGTCCCTGCACCATGAGGCTCTCGGGGCTGGGCACCCACCGGGCACGGAGCCGCCTGCTCGGAGAGCATCGCGTCGGTCAGTGCACCCCGGGGCTCTCGGGGACCCTCCGGTACCCACCGGGCTCGAAGAGCATCGGGGTAGGGGAGTGGCCGTCCCTGCATCCCGGGGCTCTGGGGTCGGGGACCCGCTCGCTCAGAGAGCATCGGGGTGGAGGAGCGGCCGTCCCCGCACCCCGGGGCTCTCGGGAACGCTCCCGTACCCACCGGGCTCGGACCCGTCTGCTCGGAGAGCATCGGGGTGGGGAGCAGCTGTCCCCGCACCCCGGGGCTCTCGGGGACCCTCCGGTACCCACCGGGCTCGGAGCGCCTGGGCCGCGTTACATTCGCTTCGGGGCCGTCCTCGGGGGGCGATCGAGCGTTCGGAGCCCGTCCCCCTCAATTCCTCCAGAGGTGCTGTCGGGTTTTATCGCGCTCCTCGAAGCTACTCTGTTGTCTTCTTATCTAGGAGACCTTCTTTCTGATCTTCATTAAATTAAGCCGCGTCCCAGGTGCCCGGAGATGCAAGTAGCTGCTAAACCAAGGGCGGGCTGCTGGAATTGTCTAATTAGCAGCTAATTAGCCCTAAGAGTCACCAATCTTCTCCGAGGATGTCTCACTCGGTGTTCTGTCCTGTTTAGAATTAGAATGTAAACTGTTTTAAAATTTAAACTTAGATTTGGGATTTTTTCTGGGGAGGATTTGGTTTATTTTCCCGACTGTTTATCTAAAACACAACCTGAGATAGCGAAGGAAATGACCGGCTTAGTCCTGAAAAGTGGATTCAGTCGAAAATCTTTTCTTTCCTAAAACCTTACTACCGCAATGATTAGAATCTCAATGTTGACGATCACCTTCCCAGACAGTAATTAAGGAATGTGTTATGTTTAGGTAACTTAAGTTGGGGTTGTTTTGCAAATTAAGCTACAAAACCTGTAGCATTTTAAATTGACAAAACACCTATCTCAGTATTGTTCGTCTTCAGAAGTATTTGGGCTATAAAGACAACCAGTCTATGTTTTGAGTTAAAGATTTTTTAAAAATCACGATGAATCCAACTTTCAGATTAAACCTATGATAGAAAATTACCCACGTGGGGAATGCAGGGCTTGGGTCACTGAACTTCATTACCGCTTTGTGCCCAGCTTCTCTCTTTACAGTCACGTATTTAGGCTGTTTCAATTACAACCTTTAGGAATTCTTGGATTTGCTTACCTTCTTTATTTATGTTTGTTTGGTGTTAATCGGGTCCAGGAGTCTTTGTCCAGTGTGTTTCCCCCGTTAGATTTCCCAGGCGGTTACACAGCAAGGCGCGTCCATGTCTGAACCCACAGTATGCAGAAGCAGCAGCAGATTAAGTACAGAGGTTATAAAAGGTAATCATTAAAAGCATTCTCGGAGAAGAAGCTTTGAGATAGGAACCACATGTAAACCCACAATCCAATTAGTTTATCTTTAAAAAAAAGAAAAATGTCTTTGTTCCATTTGTGAGAGTGTTTATCCAGTGACTCAGAAGTGTGTTACACAGTGAGAGTGAACTGTGAGAGTGAACCGTGATTTGGAGAGCCTCTTTGGATGATCTTTATTGGAAGCAGCTGCTAATTTAGGAATGCTTTGGAAAGATAACCTTGAAGTAATTGTCCTATTATGAGTGCATTAAAACCATCTGTGCGGATATTTGGTTGCATCCTATAAAAACAGCTGATGTTTTTATCTTGAGCAGGTGAAGAAGCAACGTTTCCTTTGTTTCTCATTAACCTGAGGCAGCTGAGTTGGCAGCTTGTGTTCCCTTTGCTTGCATTTACAATTATTTTGCATTTTGGTAAATATTAAAAAATTTTGCTTTAGTGAAAAATGCCATTCTCTATTGCTATGCAGTAGTATATTCAGGGGTAAAGCAGTCATCCTGAATTCTGGAGTAAGGTGAGTTCTTTCATTTGAGCTAGTCATCTCTAAAACACTTGCTAAAAAACCCTCTTAATCATGTTAATCATTTAATTGGTTCTAGCAATGCAGTTGTACAGCTCCTTTGCTGTATGACGTTCCTGTCGGTAAATCCTGACCAACCCTCTGTAACTGCAGCTGATTTTTTCAATAAACACCTCCTGTTAAAAGCTAAAAGATATTCTGGTATTGGTCCCTGGTGTTAAGATATCTTGTTAAGATAATACCTCGTGAACCCGGCTGGAAATAACACCACATTGTTGGCCCTGAGTGTGAACGATACTATCCCAAGCCTGATTTGACAGCTGTTTTCCTGACTTTTTTTTCACCCTGTTTAAGCATGCAAGCTTGAGCAACTGGAATTCCCTCTGCAAGGATGATGTAAATCTGTGACTAAAAAGGGGCTCTAAGAACATGTGAGACACTTGTTCATAATTCCCATGTTTTGTGCTGCTGGGAATGACTTCCTCCAAGACTGAGGTTGCAAAGTAACGTCAGTACTGAAAACAAAACCAAAGCTGTGGCTTTTAGTCACTGCCTTTTTCTTGTCTTTGTTTTTCTTGTTTAATTCTCACAGAAATAGGGTTAAGCTGCAAAAGAAGCTCTTCCTATGACTCTCTTTAGTAAGCCACATGTCGCGTCATGATCGTTAGATAGGTCCGTAACTATGACTCGCTGGGGAGCTAGTTACTGACTGGGCATAGCTGCAGAAGTCGCACCTCCAAGTGGTCCCGCTGGATGCCCGCAATGGGTAACTGAGCCGACTTTCTGCCCCAGATGAGAGATGAACACGGGCATCTCTCCCCCGGGATGAACACGAGCATCCCGGCCCCCACTCGCTGACGCCCTGTTGGCAGTGGTGAAAGCAACCTGGTGTAACAGCTCCGCAAGGATGACTGTTACCAAAGCCTACCCCACGGGCTTACGATGGGGCCTCGCCCACGGGCTAACGATGGGCAACCCCGGCAGTATTGAGGGGGTACTGTCGGGGGGACTTACCCTCAATCGGAGAATGACCCAGCAATGGGCGTTGTCCACATGAACATGACCAGGTGGACAGGCCACCTTTACTTAACCCGGAACAGGATCATATGTTCTAAATGGTCAAAAATAACCCTTTGTTGAAAAATTACTGCATTAAAATTGGTCAGGCAAAAGCTCTTTTGTTCCCCCTACAGATAAAGCCAATAAATCATGTTAAGGTTATAGCCTTACTACAGCACGTGAAAAGGGGGGATCATCTTATGGGGCTAACTTTGTCCTCAAAGTGAAGCAGGCACACCTTTCACATCAACTCTGCCCTGGAATTTCCAGACCAACAAAAAAAGGAAAATTAATGTAATTTTGATGAAAATATAATAGAGTCTGTCATTGTTAATGCCATGTTAATTGAAGTTTTGCTTAGGACTTTTTTCTTATTTAGTGTTAGAAATCTTTGATGTTTATGTGATGTATCTTTTGGTTGCCTTTTCTTTCTGCATCAGATCTATACTCCACTTTGTTTCTTCAAATATCACAAAGGCCATGTTGACAATATATTGAATTTTTGCCTAAGCAATGGCTTCTTTAGTCAGCCTAGAATGTGCATCTGGAGAGTTCCCATCTCTTCAAGAGGCATCTTAAGTCTCTGCAGTGACTTGACCTTAACTGCTCTGTGTTTCCTTATAAACATAGAAAAGCTTTTTCAGTTATTGCCTTGTTTTGGTTTAGGGGTTAATCTCTTTGGGATGCTGTAAACTTATTAAAGGAGTTGCAACCCTACCAACAATCGTTCTTTTCCTCAGCCACTGAAGGACAAAAATAAACATTGATTTTAAGGATTCTAATGTTATTTTCTTCAGGGACAAGAGAAATGGGATTTTATAGCCGTGGGAAAAGACTCCTTCCCTCTCAAATAGGTACAGAGATGAAGAGACAAGGAGTTCAGATTCCAAGGGATTACTGAGGCAAACACTCTGTGGGCTCCTCCTACTTGAACACTGTAGTTTGAACCTTTTCAAACGCTATTTACCAATTAAATCGTAAAAAGTAATTTTCAACTTTAATTCAGGAAATAGCAGGGGCAGAGTGTATAAATACACCTTTTATTATCACCAGTCACCAATGATAAAGGTTAATGTTTATTGGGGTTGGTATTTATTGCTTCCAGTAATGAACCCTCTGCTTTGAGCAATGGTCAAGCAAGTGGTGAGGTTCATCCAGACGTGCAGGTCTGGGCTGGAGCTGAGCAGGAGCTCAGGGTGGCACCTGCCACTCTGCCCCTGCTGCTGCCAGAGGGGCTCAGCAGAGGACCAGCCTCGCTGCTGCTTTTGCTCTTCTTTGAATCCAACCAGTAACAGATGTGCCCCAAGATGTGACCTCACTCCTGCCATCCTTCAAAGTCTTTTATCCTCTGAGTAGTTGCAGGCGTGCTGCAAGGGGAATGTAAGCAAAGAGTCCTTTTTAATAGCTGAGTAGTCACACTAGTTTTTTCCAAAGATGTCAGGAGCTAAAGATGTTTCTCAAGTCAGTGATTCCTCTAATGCACAGCCAGCTCCTCACCTTTTTCTCTTTGAAGAACCAGGTCTCACTTTGATCTCCTTTTTGAGTCCAAAATTCAGACTGTACTTTCACTAAGGAGGGATAACACTGGCTTTGGAAGACCCACCTGCATCTGAGCTGTGCCCATCTCCAGCTGAGGAAGGAAGAGCAGCAAACACTGAGGCACTCCATGGAGGTTATGATGTTCTGTGCTACTTTTGAAGTTTCATTTTAATTTTCTATTTACCCAAACCAAATATTTGGGGTATAAAACAACTTTAATCACCACAATATATATCTAACTTTCATATCTCAGCATGTGCTTATATAGCTATGCTGAAATAAATTTAGTACAGGAAAAAACCATTCATGGCTAAAAAACTCTGGAGAGTTCACTCATTGAGAAACTGTATTTTTAAAGGCAAAGAAGCCTTCAAAGTGCACTTGCTTTTCTAGATTCAAGCTGGTTAACACGGTGGAATTTTTACCATACTCATTTACATTAGGTTTGAGCTCTCCTAAATGGAAGAGCCAGGTCTTACCAACCAGGGATTGGTAGTCCCAGGAGAAAAGCTCTTGGGACTCCTCTGACACTTGCCAGGACAGTGGCATGAATTTTTCATGGTGGAAAAGTCTTAGGAAGTTCTCTCTTCTGAGCTACTGAAAGACAACTTCCTGGCCTGGAGGATAACAGCACCTTTCTGGTTTAAAATAAAGAGGCAGGGGGGAAAAGCAGCTGGGTTTAAACGATTTGTTAATGGGCAGGGGGAATTTTGTCAAACCAGAAACTGATAAGGTAATACATGGGCTCCCGGGACACCGGGCCATACCTTCATGTGGCTGCTGTGTCACACTCTTCCTCACCTTTACGCCACTGGAGCACTGGACAGGAGATGCTCTGACAATGGACTAAGAAGTAAAGTTAATCTATTTAGCAGCAGTTGGCAAATGCATTGGAGCAGTGATCTGTACTCCACATTCTCCTGTGGTTTTGGAAATTTAGTAGCAGTTCCTCGGTTTTTTTGAATATATAATCAGATGATTTAATCCAAATGTTTTTCTAGTGAAAAATATGTCAAATTATTATGGATGGAAAATGCTCTGTAAATTCAGCAATGAAACTTTAATGTGACAACCCAGAAATCCTGAACTCGTTTTCTCACTTTTGTGGAATGGAAGAACACTTCGTGCTTTTATGTTGTCTTGTGAAAGGGTTCAGTTTATGGACTGGAAGATCCTGGAACTGGAAGGAGGTGCAATATATGGGAATCACTAACTCTGACAGCTGGGGGAGAGAAGTTGCTGATGTCAGGTGGGGAACAAAGTCATAAACTGGCATGGGTTGGATTTTGTAGTAGAATAAAAGAGGCAAGTAATTTCTTTAGTGTAGCACCTCAATTTAGTGTAGTGGCAATGACACAAGGCAAAGTTATGATTTGAAAATCTCATTAAGTTCTGGGGGTTTAAAGTACAGTTCTCCTCAATACCAGTGCACCAACCAAGCAAAATTCCAACACATTCACACTTGAATGTGTTTTGAAAGTCTTGCTTCTATTTCTAAGGAATTAGCAATATGCTGGTTTTTCCCCATGAAGCTGCTTATTTTTACAACCACTTGATACACATTCAAAAGGGCAATTAAAAGCAGATGAGGATATGTAAGCAACTTACATATGCAGTTCTGAGATTGTATTTTCATATTCAGAGATGCTTATATTAAAAAATCTGACACGAGAGGTTTCCTTTTCAAAAAGAGCCTCCAAAGCCTTGAAAACCCGTGTGTGCAGCCACGTGGTGTGCTCCTTCAGGGTCTCTGTGAGCACACCCACACACTGGAGGCTGGGTGGGAAGGAGGGCAGAGTATTCCCCCTGTCTGCATTACCTGTCCCTGACTCGAAGGGGTGTTTCACACCTGACATTTCTCATTAGTTCTTTTCAAATTCAAGGAAGACCAAAGACAGAACTGATTTAGCAACAGACCATTTCCCTGACAACTTCACTATTAATGAACTTATTTAAGGCTGTGTTTAAAAACAGCTTCTAGATGTTATTTTGCGGCACAGAGTCCCAAAATAATAAAGGTGAGAAAGCCTCCAGAATGAAAGGATTTGAAGGCGTAGTTCTTGTTAAGTCTCCGGGTGGAGACCTTCAGATAGTGGTGCTGTTGGACAGTAGTCCTGTTAGTCGGTGTTAATGGCTCTGGCAAGCTCAAGTTCTATCTCGACGAGCTGGTGAGGTTGTTGCACTTTCTTTGTTCCCATCAAAGGGACCTGCCTTTCAAAGTCCTACACTATCCGTCCTCATCACCTCAGTGTGGTAGGTCAGGAGGTGCTCTCCCCACCCTCTCCTCAACAATGCTCTTCTACCTCGGCCTTACCCTGAAGGAAAACACCACAGGAACCTTTCTGGACACAAACAGTATGTGTGTTCCTCTTGGTATTTAACTTCCTTGTGTGCTCTTTTCCTGAACTTTGATCAAAGCCAATGAAATTCTTCATTATTTCTATTACACAACCGTGATAGTTACAGGGGTTTTGTACTGCTGCAGTTTTCTGGTACCATTTAGGTTTTATTATGAAAATGAAGGAAACCCAAAAAGCTGAGTTGTCTGTAAATCCAAAGTAAACTCACTTCATACTAATACGTACTACTACAAAGCTGAGGTGCAATATTGTGAAAAATCAACCATTATGAAACCCAAGACAAAAATGCACCAATAATTAAAGGCTGGCACTGCTGCAGAGAATGCTCTGGGGGAAAAAGGTGGCTTTTGAAGCCACCTAATCTGAAGTGGGGTGGACAGGACAACCTGGGGGAGAACTGCACCCTGTGCTGGCAGCTCATCCCCTTGGCAAAACTACAGTAGGAGCTCCCTGACACCAGGGCTGCTGGACAGATGGGTGCTGGACAGATGTGCACCCAAGCACCACCAGCCGTCAGGAGGGTGCTTTGGTCTTGGCTGCTTCAGTAGTCAAATTTTGCCCTGGGATCACAAGATTTTTGGCAGACAACCTGGTGTAAGGACAACCCTGTACCTGAGGAAGTCAAGATGCTTCATCATGAGCAATGAAGGAAGAGGCCACACTTTTTTTTTCCAGCTTGCATCATCCTCCAGCTGGGGGTTTGGGGAGAACTTACGGATCTTGTCCTTTTAATTGGAATAAACACTGTCCTGCTCTTCACTTGTGTTGTGGCAAGGTGGGTGTCTGGGCTAGAATGCCAAGCTTACCAGTTGTTTGCCCCATTGACTGGTTACTTGTCTTTTCATGTTAATTTAAGAGTTGTACCACATTTTGTCTTTACAAGGAATAACCTTTTCTTCAAATACCAAAATAATATTTTAGGCTAGATTTACACTACTGATGGTACAGCTGGAGAATATACTGTTGCCATTTTTATGACCTTAAACATACAGTTGCTTTAAAGGGCATAAATGTTCCATCATATCTTGTGATGCCAAAAAAGTCAAATCCAGGCACTGAGTTCTCTTTTATTGGATAATTTTTATCACTGAGATTCTTGTTGAATTTCATTTTTAGTAGGGGTTGAAGTTTTTACATCACAATAGCTAAAGTCATGTCTGTAAAGCAGGTCCTTCTGAGAGCTTTCATCTAAGTGTGGCTCCTGAACTGTGACAGCATTCCACATGCTGTTCTTCCGCGGGGATTTATTTAGGAGTTCTCTCATTCTCCTGTTTTCTCTGGTTGCAGATTCCCAAATGATTTCAAGTTCCCCCTCCGTTTTCCTAGGGAAAAAAATGAGGAGAAATCCTAATTTTAACAACGTTTCAGCAGTACAGAATTACAGTAAATTAGAAATGGCCTGTATGGTGCTTGAAATTGGTTGAAATTCACTCCTACTTTGCTTTTGAAAAGGCCCACTAAATGGAATGCTAGAGAGGATGTGACCAGAAAAGACAGACTTGGACCCATGGAACAAGTTGGAGTAAGTATCAGCTAATGCCTCTTTGTGGCAGCCAAACTAAAGTGGTATAAACTAGGAGGGGAGACAAAGCTAGTCCTTAAGGCATTACAAGCTTACAGGCTCATTTCTCTGATGCCCAAGCATAAATGAACTAATTATTTAGTATCTTTCTCAAGGAAAAAGTTATTTTTTAAGCATGGAAGGTAACATGATTTAATAATACAGTGTGTTCCAGCAGAGATTTTTTAGTAAGTTGTATTGGGTCAAGGTTAAGCTCCTGGGTTTCCTCTGACTCACTCCTAGTATGTATCAAAGTACAAAAAAAATAAGGAAATCAAGACCAATTGATGTGGAAAGCAAAGCTGGTGCATGGAAAACGAGCAGACACATTTCAATGCTACAGAGCCTGATATATCGAGTCCCTTCAGGGCACTTCCTAAAGCCGTGGATAGAGACAGCATGCTACACAAATTCTCCCCAAAACCAGGCTCTAAAAATGAGAAACAGATCAATGTAGAACATAAATGTGTTGAGATTTAATGCTGTCAGACTACACTGTTGGCAAAAGGGAGGGAATAGAAAATACAAGGTCTTACAGAGCCCTTTGTGATTGATAACACAGAGAATTAAGTGGTGAAAAGTGGCCCAGACACACTACCTGCCCACTTTGTGTATCACTTCATACTTGATATGTAGATGGAAGATGAAAATAAACCATGTAGAGAAGGTCTTTAGATTATTCTTGTATATATTCCTTTTGGGGATGGAGATCAGTAAGCACTGAGAATGGAACAAAACCAAAAGGCAGCAGGTGGAAGCAGTACAGTTGCTGAAAGTAGCCCAAGACTCTGCCTGAGAGTGTGAGAGGCCACAGTTAATGAGCAGGACCTTTCCATTTCTGTCCAGTTGCTAAAAAGCTACTGAGAAGCAACCTATCATTTTTGAAACATCAGAACTGTAGATGACTTTGTTCCCACAAACTGTATTCTCCTTGAGATAGGGTAAGAGTGTCTCAGACTATGAGTGCTCAGAATATGCTCCAAAATGCTTTCCCCAAAGGCACTTATCCTCAGCCTACACCAGCAAGATGTCAGGCACAAGGAGTAAAATTCATCCCCCAACTAGCAGTGCTCAGTTTCACCCACTGCTTGACCCTGGCCTTCTGTGCTGTGATGTTGGAACATTCGTAGCATCCTGTTTTAAAATGAACTTTCCAATCCTGATAGGTCAAGCTTCTGTTCTCTGGTGCCCCTTCTCTCTGACCACAGTCTGTGTGCACAGCACTCTCACGTTTGCCAACTAATGCCCAGGAGCTTCACCTGGTTTACCATTACTGTAGTGCAATGTATCTTATTTAAGGTATGTGACAGTGATGATGCTGAAGATTCCTCTGTGAACAACAGAGGTGTCACTATTAGCTGCCTGAAGAACAAGATGGTACTTTATTTATCAAAATGACAATTGGATCGCTATGTGTTTCTTTCTGAAAACTAAGTAGAAAAATTCTCATCCCTTGGATGCAAGGGGTAACTCCTGATTTTTGTCATCAGGACAAAACTATTATAGGAAAAAGTTTTCTGATTAGTTCAATCTGGGTTTTTATGGACATTTCAGATCTTAATGGAATATTCATTGTACAGTTTTACTCCTCACACCTGTCTGATAGCACTGTATGAAGTAATTCAGAGAATCTGTGTTGATAAAAGGTAGATGATACCAAGTCCTATTTTTCTATTGTATCTTAAAATCTATTTAAATCCATTATTTCACAATGGCAGTGATGACTTGAGAAATGGCTGGTTATTACTTTTCTTCAGCTCCAAACAGTTCTTCCTTTATGCTGATAATATGAATGTGTTGTGAAGCTTTCCACTACCAGAGGGAAAAAATACCTTTGAAGGATATTTAGCACTGACAGTCAGAATCTTGGCTAAATCTGTTTAATTATATTTTCTTCTCTTTACTTTGCAATCTAAGTTACTTATTAACAGAGCAGTAAGATATATTCAAAAGGACACAAATCTTATGTGGACTCATGAGATTCATTTACTACCGATCTGAAAGGAGGTGAAGAGTGTGGATGGGCAAGTACTCAGCCTTCAGCAGAAGATGCCATTAAATGAACTAACACACATCTTGATCTATAGAAACCCCTCAAAGCATCGAAGATTAGGCTCCGATTGATGCTCTCAAGAAGTTTTAAGAACAGGAGTAGCCATCCAGAATAAATTCCTCCTTCTGGAATCCCTCCTAGAGCTAAGAATTAAGAGCAGGGTTTCAGCATTTCCACGAGGAGTGAGAAGAGTGACCCACAGCACACCCCAGGAGGCTCTGGCTGTGTGCAGGTGTCCCCCTGACCCCTCCACCCCTGAGACCTCCTTGGAGTGCTGCTGCCTGTGCCTCACTCACCTCCTCTGCTCCAGCACTTCATCCAGGGTTTCCTGTTTGTCTTGCAGCAGATGCCGGAGGTGCCTCATTTCTTGCTCATACTGCACGATCTTCCCGGCATACTCTTTTTCCTGCTCAGTCATCTTGAGATTGAGGCCTCCAAGCTTCTCAGCTGCCTTCTTTTTATATTCCTGGAAGGGTGGCAGATAATGGGGAATATGGGATTGCAGGAGAGATAAGGACCACCAAGAGAAGAACCAGCCAGAGACACTGATTTGCAGTGCAATCTTGACATCAGTGCTGCCTTGCTGAAGCTGCACTGTGGGGTTTTATGCACCTCTTTGTCAACTGGGAGGTGTTACACTGCATTTTGTTCTTCAAGAAGAATGAGTGTGCACACTGGATACCACACTGTATTCTTGTCTTGTGAGTGAACAGCATTACCTGCAAAAAAGGGTCTGTTTTCCAAGGTGCAAAGCACACGCTGCTTCCCACTTGTCCAACAGGCAGATTTATCAGTGTGTACCCAGAAGTAGTGTTTATGTTTTGTTAGTTGTCTAATGTTAATACCAAGAGGAAGGAAAAGCTTTGTGTTTCAAACTGGCTTGCTGCTTCACATAATAGTCCTTCTATTCAGTGAAGTACAAATGTTTTTTGCTTGATGGTTATAATAATATAATGGTCTCATCTCAAAAAAAAAAGTAGTAATTTTTGTAAAAAATTATTTTTCTGAAATAACATCCCCATTAAATTGCATAAGCACACAATGAACTGAAAGCTTGTGTATTGTTATAAATGCCTAGATGCTGCTGACAGATTCCTGACAGAAATGAAATCCAGTATTAGCTTTTTTTCTTGTGATTACAAGCAGAATGATAAAACTGTTACTTTTATCTGCAGAATGTGATGTTTCCTACAGCCTATAGGACAGAGTTTTGGGATGGAAGCACCTTCTTTAATAAAACTGCAAACTATTTAATTGTGAAGCTTTGAAAATACTCTTTATGTCTTGCTAATACCAAGTTTTATCTAAGGTGCTAATCACTTCATCTGAATCAGAGCAGGAAGATTACATCTGCCTTTTGGAGGAACAATTTAAAAAAGGGTAAAAGGTAAAAATGCTATATATAAGGCTTTACAATCCTTTCCACAAACTGCATTCTTTTTAGCTCTTGTAAAATTGTCATTGTGGAGTTTATTTTTCTAGGGCTAATAGGATAATAATAAATAATATTTACCTAGAACATTAGTAATTCACTTTTTAAGGATGACTTATATAGGGGGTTTTTCCTAGCATGTCCCTGTCAGTTCTAAGAATTAGAAGCCTGCAAGTTAACCATCATCCAACTTTTTAGATTCCCAGGGAAGTCTCCAAAATGCAGAGTCAGATGCTTGCACTGTCATGCCATGGGAGGCTAAAGGAAAACAGTTCCTTCTGAGCCAAGAGAGGAAGTGCAGAGCACAGGGAAGCAGCTGGACTTTCCCCTCTGCCAGTAAATCCTCCAGCTCTACTCAGGTCCAAGCAGGACCTGAAGCACCCTCTGTAGGGCAAGTGCTCAGAGAACCAGAGAGAACTTCCTATTCTCTTATCACAGAAAGGGTTGATAAAGCAGCCACTAGCATTGGTGAAATCCATCTGTCCTCTCATGGTCACCAACCATCCAGCTGCAGGGAGGGTTCTGTGTCTCCAGCTGCAGGGAGGGTCTGTGTCCTGTGTATCTCCAGCTGCAGGGAGGGGTCTGTGTCCTGTGTCTCCAACTGCAGGGAGCTTTGTGTTTTAAGGTGAGTTTGTGCTTTAAGCTGAGATGGCTGGAGCTGCTCCCACCCCACACCTGCCCTCCCCCTGCCAGCCAAGCAGAGTCCCATGTGCAGAGTGGTTGCAGTATCAGTGGGGCACAAAGAGCAAAATGCACCATTTTCTTATGGCCATATGATTATGGCCTGAAGGCAGATATGAGGGACACACAGCTCTGCTCCTGCTCCAATGGACAGATCATAACAAGCTCTACACAAAACGTGGCCTTGGCAGGTCAGGCGGCTTTGGGCACACTGACACAGTGGCACTCACAGGTCCTTCAGGGCAGGCCATTACCTTTGAGTTGTTCAAGATAATCTGTAATGCCCTCTGCAGTGAAGCAGGCAGCAGTAAATAGGCTGGTGGAGATAAGAGTTTTCAGGAAGAGGGTGACAGCACATAGGTGGAAGTCACATATTTTCCTCTAGAGCTAGAAAGGGCAGCTGGCCCAAGGTCGTGGCACCAAGTACAGAGTAAGCAAGATGGGGAGTGGTCGTGGATGCAGCTCCTGGTGCTGAAGAAGAGAGAATTTACCCTCTGCTGAGTGATTTCAGGAAGGTATCCTGGGCACCACAGTTCTGTTACACCTCGTGTACTGAACTACAAGCTGGAAGTTGGAGAGTTCTGACTAAAGAGCCAAGAAAACATTATTTTTACAAACACAGGCTGCTGGCTACAATACCTCTAATAGCCTGGTCATTTTCTGAGGCAACAAAGCTACTGCCTCTCAATCAGGTGTTGTTTTTCAAATCCTTTACCAGTAAAATTGGTATTGGCTGTTCCAAAAGAGAAAAAAGTACCATCTGAAGAAAATTTTCTCATTGCTACAACTCTGATCCTCACAGAAGAACCCTGTAATGGTAACACTGATGAAACGTTTACTGTGTGCTACAGAACATTAATACAATAACCAAAGAGCATATGATATTTGCAGGTGTTACATGGCTGTTTATGCCCTCCGCTTTACTGGCAAAAATAAAGAATAAAAAGGTTTTGCAAGTAGATTAGTCTTATTTTTGATAAATTGAAACAGCTGCATTTAAGAACTTTATGTACAGACCTTTTTCTAATTTTCATTAATAGTTGATGAGGTAAGGATTTTTTTAATTTGGTTTTGCACTTAGAATTAACTACATGTAAATGTTCTTAATTTTATGCAAACCCCTTCTCTATCCCTTACAGCAGTCACAGAGCTATTAAATTGCAGAAAATCTCTATTTATTTGTATTATATATATATAACAAGAGCCACTGTCTTGGTAGGGGAGACAGACACGAATGAGGGTGAGAAATGCTAAAAACGTTTTATGGCTGTATTAGTGTAATTAGCTAACTCTTTTAGAGTAGTGCAGAAAGAGCTGGTCTCCACTACCATAGTGTCGGTGCACATTTGTGTCATTTGATGGATGAATAGCAGTTGGAGGTATTGACTGGGAAAGTGTAAACTGAACAAACTTGACCTAATACAAAACAGCTTTTGGAAGTAATATATACATTACTTCTTATGTATACAAACCAGTATACCAGGCCTCTTTCTCTTTTCATAAGATTACAGTAAAAGCAATTATGGTAGCACCAAAGATGTTGAAATATCAGTGTTTCAAATTTGTTTCATGCTATACACTGTTATACTGCAATTACACACTGTGCTTTGTATTTGTTTAGGTTGTTGCAAAGGTAACCTATAATGCATTCTCTAACTAGGCTGCATGTTTGAACATCCTCTGAGTTTCTAAACCTCCTACCCTATGGCCACATGGAAATACTTGATGGTAACTCTACACTTGAGACATGATTTTCAATCTTCCAAATCAAGTCGTAATAGACTTCAAGTTGAAGCATTAGTATAGCCTCCAAAAAGTGTGACCTGGGTCACATCGCAGAGCAAAAATGAAATACAAATATCTTAATTATTTTTACAACTAGTCACAGTTCTCCAGGTAATGATGTACATGCAACAATGTGGCAGGCATGAATGTAGGAACACAGTGGAAGATGACACTCATGAAAACTGTCATTATGATCTGTCTTGCTTTTTAAAAACACTTTAAGACAATCCGTAAGTCTTTCATAAAAATACTGACACAAAGTAACTACTGATTTTTCTCATTAAAAAACCCAAAACGTTTCACAATAAATACTGAGCTCAGAAACACAGTTTACCTTAACTTTTTCTTCCAGTCTTCCTAAGCGTAGGCTGCCTTCTATCATCTTGTTGAGAACACCTTGCTTCTCATTTTCCAAACATGTGGCCTGTAACCATACAGCACACATAACTCAATGCAATCATGGCATGAGACAGGGCAGACCAAATACACCCACTGGGGAAGACACACCAAGTCCATTTTGACTTCCAATAGCTAAAGAACCAGCATGGAAAACCAGCCCTGGAAATGGTTCTTTAATGGTGAAACAGGATTGATGATGAAACAGGATTATTCTGAAAGGACACCAATCCTGTAAACTCAACCAGTTCTGTGTATATTTCTCCAGACATATGTCTGTATATACATGGGGATCCCACCTGTGTGCATGAGACATCTTTGGGTCAGGTCTGCTCTCAGAAGAGCCCTTGGATTGGGCAGGGGTTCAGGCAAGGATTCTGACAGGTGGCTTAGGAAACCTGTCTGTCTCATGACTGCTTTCACTGTTTCACAGGCACTACATTCCCAGGTGTAAAAAGCCAACCAGACAAAAATGCATCAGCCATGAACAATGAAATAACTTCAAACTGTGAGAGGCTTCAGTTGTTAAATCCACTGAAAGCATCAAGTAGCTTTTAGAATGAGCAACGTCTGGCCAGCCTGAACTACTCGTATCACTGCAGACACATCTCCTTTCCCAGAAGACAAAACTACCTGGCACTGCTGGAGTCTGAACTTCTGCTCAGTGTGACTTACTGGGAGGTAGCTGAATTATACAGCATAATTAAAGAATAATTTACACAGCTGCTAACTCCAGATTACAGTTCATCAACACTGTTTCACTATCAGAATTGATTTAAATAAATTTGTTGCTACTGTTTTATGCTGTCACTATTCCTGGAAACAGTAGCTTTCAGACTATCTCTTTATTTCTGTGGAGATGTGATTACTACAGGTTTTTTTTAATCCTCAGTAAGAATACAATCTAATTTGTTAGTGCTGTACCCCTTCTGCTCTTCCTGTTCTTCTGGATGAAATCTGAATAAAATGAATTTTAATGCTCTAAGTCAGTGAATGAATTAGAAAAGAGTAAGGCTAGGATTTAACAGCAGTAGCTGAGTAAATAAACCAGACATTACAAAATTCTGAGGTGGGGAAATGATACAACATTTTAAATTGTATGTCATAACCAGTAGTGGTTCTTCAGAATCTTTAGGGTCTACCTCTAATTTTCTGTTTGCTTGCTTGTTTTCTAGGCCTTCCCATTAGACAACTTGATCAGATTACCTGACTACAAGAAACCTGCAGTCTAACTGTGACAAGATTCAGCAATCAGGAGGAGGAACAGGTTGTTCTCATTCAGCTTTATGAGGCAGTAAATTAAACTGGATAGTTTAAAGTTTTACTAGTAAGACTAGTTCAGTAGAAAAATTGGTCTGAATATCTCTCTGCTTTCACCTCAGACACAGTGGATTCATAAAAAGGAAAAAAAAAAAGGCAAGACTTGGGCAATATAAGTCACAAAATGGAGAATTAATGGTGGCAAATGAGTATATATTATCATCATACACACACACAAGACAATGTGGTCCATAAGGAAGAGGTAAATTCTGTCTGGGATGACAGGACTGGCTTCTGATTGCTGGAACAGTCTAAAGACAGACAGCCCACAGTTGATTGACTGTACTTCAGGCTGCTTCCAGCAGACCTACCCTGGGCACAAAATTTGATTTCCTAGGGTGTACTTTGAGGTGTAGGTTTCAGAAGGGAAGAGTATGAGGTCACATTTGCAAAGACAGGGTTTACAATACTTTTGTGGTGATTCAAGTTATGCCAAGACATCTTTCCTTCAGAAACAGGCTTTTACTGCCACGTGTCTTTTTACCACATTCCAGGGTATTGTTAAGCCAAGTGGCACACCTTGTCCTTACAGGTAATTCTGTATCTCTGTGGCATTTCTGATGTAGCATGCCTGATATTTGAGAGTAGAAATGCCAGAGCCAGATCTAAGAATCAATTCCCCTGATTCCTAGGAGACATTTACTGTGCCCAGCTTTACAATCCTGAAGTCCAGTTTGCAGTGGACAAGGCTTTGAGTTGGGGCACTAGTTCCTCTTCCAGAATTAGGAATTAACTGGTGTATCTTTTTACCCAATCCTGATGCCAACCTTGGCCTACCACTTGAACAACAAAAGTCAAAGAAGCTTTAACAAAAGTTTTGTGAAACAGTTTCAGGACCAATTTGAAGACAAAGTAACAGTATGTAAAATTGAAATTGTGTCCAAGATCTTGTAAAGGAAACAAAATGTGCTTATGAAGAGCCCAGTAACATCCATGCCAGACACTTCCACTAAACAGAAATCATTCCAAAACTATCAATTAGCCTATCAAACGACTGCCAACCAGTAAGAAACAGTAATATCCCGGACATCCACAGCAGAAGGTCCACACAGATCACTTTAAGGATAACAGCTTACCTTTAGATTCAGAAACAGGTATTAAAATGTTATGACTGGGAGATATTTTTAAATACATATAGCTCAACACCAATCTCTAAAATTAGATTAAAAAACATCTGTTAAGCTTGAAATATCCATTGCAATCCCTAATGTTCACTGGGAATTAAGGCTTAATTATGTTAACTGCAGAAATAAGGATAGTTGCTTTTAGCCAGTCTTCTAGAAAAAAAGTCTTTTTCTACTGCCATCCAATTTGCTAAAGTCTATTTAAATAGCTAAATCCTTAAACTGAAATTATAACTTTCTTTTTTGATAATTCAAATTAACAGTAAGTTGTACCAGTAGGATAATTGTGTGAAATATCAATTAAGTAACATTAATTATTTAAAGGTGATTACCAAAAATACAAGATGATCACGTTCCTGAGCCATCTTCTCCACCAGACCAATGAGGTTGGTTAGATGGTGATGGGCTGCAAGTTCTTTTTCCATCACTTCCTCCAGCTGGAGTTGCAAAAGGCCTATTTTCTTTGTTAGTCGCCTACAAAATTAACAGAGAAAGGAAAATCTTCAGACTGGGAATTAATAATGGCATTAAGAAACTTGAAGCACACACACAAGTCTCAACCAACAAAACCTACTGTTAAAAATGCACTGGTTCACAATATTTGCAGTGCCAAAAGTATCATGTCCAACTGTTGGGATTGTTCTTCTTTACAGTATGTTGTCTGAATAACAGCACTAACAGTGATGCAAAAGAACAGTTTGTTCAATGGCTAAAAGCTCATATTTCTTAAGAAATATAACAATGATACTGTTTTTACTTTTTAAAGCATTGAAAGCCCATCTCTGAACCAACTGGGTGCAGGAGAAGGTTTGCAAATAGCCTAAGGCCTTATTTTCAGATGAGTACACAAGTGATTAATTGCTTAGCTAACTACTACTACATTAAAGAAATATTTTTAATGTACATGCACACACTGAAAAGGGACCACAAAAACATACAAGTGTTAGCAATATTTGGCAGCCAGGCCTTTGAGTGTGACAAAGTTTTTCCTGCAGGAGGTAGAAAACACACATTATGGGAAATCAGACCATTTTACAGATCTTTCTGCTGTCATTTTCAGAAATACAATATTTTTATACAAGAAAAGGAGACTGATTTGACCTGTTTGTCTTTTGCATCATTTCCACTTCAGTTTCCAGGATCTTCTTGTCAGCCATGAAGGTGTTTTTCTCCAAGAGCAGTTTCTTGTTTTCAGCTTGCAGTGATGCCACCTTCCCCATGATATCTTCCATCTCACAGTGCTTTTTCTCCTGCTCCTGTTGCAAACGTCTGCACAGACCAACAGTGTAGAACAGGTGTCATGCACAGACCCACTTCACTACAAAGCTGAATTACAGGAAGATACCTCTTTGAAAGGTATGAAAAAGATACACTGAGAATGCTTAATGTTCAGTGGTGGCATCAGAGAGGTATTATGTTCTCAAAGCATGAATGACTTATTTAAATTATAAAAATATGTAGCCCAAATGTATTTCTCCCCCCGACCTTTTTTTTTTTTTCTCCAAAGGAATTACTAGCAATGCCAAAATACAGGTCTGAGAACTTTCCAGGACAGCACTGCAGCACAGAACAGTAACCTGCACTATCCAAAGGCTTGAAAGGGAGCAAATTTGCAGAACATCTTCAGAAAAACATTACTCTGCAGACTGTGCTGCATGACAGCACTGCTAAATTGGGCTGTTCCATGTTATTTCTATATTGCAAAGGCTGGAGAAACTCAGAACTTCTAGTTCAGAATTTCAGGATCCTTTAGACATATTCTCAAAGATGGGAACAAAAGAATGAGAACGCTTTATTAGAGTATTGATAGAAGTAGATTTAACAAAAATGACATTTTTAATGCCTCCTCTTCTGCTATTTCAAACAGTACAATTAGCAGTACACACTCTATGGTCGGAACACTTCTACACATGTTTCTGGATCTGGGATTTCCTTCTGTAAATTTAAATGTCTCTAAAAACCAAAACAGTATTTCTGAAGTACTTCCTTCCCTTTTCTTGCACCCTGGCAGTTACCTGCCTGGATCACCAGCAGAGGTTTCCACTGGTCTCCCACCTACAGAGTGCTGCATCTGCAGAATTGTTTCTCCATGTACCAGATGTAAATTCATACCTGTTTAAATCATTCACCAAAGCCAAGTGCTCCTCTGCTGCTATTCTGCTATCCACTTGGGCTTTCAGCTCTTCACAAGTAGAATACAAAGCTTCTAATTGCTTCTGGTACTTTGCTATCTCTTCTTCTTGACTCTTTTTCTTACCTTCTAAGATTATTATCTGTTTGGCCAACTTGGAAGCTTTGGGGAGGGAAAAGAAAAAAGCCAACTGGGTATAATAGAACTAATTCAATCACCTAGTGAAACTCCAACTAAACCATTAATATGATAATTCCCAGTTGCTCTTGGCATTACGTAACAGTGGATTTGACAGTAGGTTTGTATTTTAACAGTTGGGATTTTCTCCTTTATTGTCTCAAGTGACTTGTTTTGGTAAAGTGCTGAAACTTCAAGACTAATTCTTTTCATAACTGTAGGGTCATTGAAACATCATTTTACTCCAAAAAATTTCAGTTCGGTTTAAAGTGCTCTTAAATTACAAAAATGAATGTGTTGATAGTTAACAGCTCCCACCACTTTTACGGAAGAAAGTCAACACTGGAGTATGTTGCATATGGCAGTAGATGACCCTGACATTCTTTTCCAGTATCAGCTACATCCAGAACCTGATCTCATATTAATGCTACCTGCATTCAGCCATGGTTTTTAGGCACATATAATGTTGCAAAAAGACTTCAACCAAGGAAAACCAAGCCGACCAAAAGAAAAAATGACAACAAAAAAATCAAAAACAAATCCCCACAAAACCCCAAACCTGCAGTACCACCTTTAGTTGAAATGACTGGCAACTCAAGCACTTTACCTTCCTGAACATGCTGTCTGTGACTGTCCGTTGCTTTGGCTTGTTGGATTTCAAGTTGCTCCATCAACAACCCATTTTCTTCCAAGACCAGCTTGGCCTGAGTTTGCAGCAGCTGCCTGCAATGACAACCAGCTTGTAAATGATACTTCAACTTATAGCTTATGTCCCAACTGACTGTCAACAGTGTAAACTTGTAAAATCATATCTCAGCCTCTTTAAAGAGCAAATTAAAACCCTCATTGAGAGCAATGTCAGGACCCAAGGTAAGCTTACTGGAGACACAAACTCACAACTGTGAAAATGGAATTTATTTTCAATAATGTTTAAAACCCTTGACTAAAAGAAGCAAAAAATCCCTACAGGAAGAAGGAAAAATCATTATGTGTGAATTATAATAACAGCATGGGGTACCCTTAGAATGGGTAAGGTCTGAAGGAATCTCCAGCCTCAGGAGGTCAATCTGGTCCAACTGCCTCCTCAAGCAGGGGCACTGACAGCCAGCAGTCCAGGACCAGGTCTAGATGGCTTGCAGGAGATTCCATGCATGGCATGAGGACTCCACAGCCTCTGGACAGCTTGCCAGAGTGCTCACAAGTGGAGAACTATTTACTTATACTCAGAGGGAAGCACCTGTGTTGCAGTTGGTGCTCGGCCTCTCTTGCCGTGTCACAGGGCACCCCTGAAGAGAGCTTGGCTGTGTCTTTAGAGCCTCTCCTCAGGCATGGATGTCCAGTGGTGGGACCTGCCCTGGACCTCCTCTTCTCTAGGCACAACAGGTCCAGCTCTCTCAGAGTTTTCTCATATGAGAGAAGATGTAACAGTGGAAGATGACTTGGACTCAGCCTTGTAACTACTAACTGAGGCAGACCTGGTGTCAAAACATGTGCTAAATTCTTGGATAGCATTTGAATTTACCTGGCTTTGATCTCTAGAAAAATACTGCCAGCAAGCTTTATGGGCCTGTAAGGAAGGTGGGCATTTAAAAGGAACTCTCTGCTTTTTAACTTGATTAATTCGGCTTTTAAGAAAACAATACCAGCCTTTCTGCTGTTTAAAAAAGCTTAAGAAAGTATTTGCTGTTCTAGTAGGAGGTTAAAAAATTGAGAAGGATTAGCCAAAATGAAAGCAGAAATACAGGACAAGTGTCAGATGGTATCACATGAATTTAAACTGAACAGTTGGCATCAATCTGCAAAAGCAGCCCAAGCCCAAACAAAGAGCAGCAAAACAGGCTGAGGACTTCTGGTGACAAGAGCACAGTGTGTATCTGCTCTGTTCATGTGTGGCCTGACCTCCATAAAAATGCATCTTATTGTGCAGAGATCTACAGTGACATTTCCCCCTACCATCAAACCACATTCTGACTAAAATTCCAGCTGAAGAATAGAGCCAACAATTGTCAGCTGAAAAACATAAGCAGAACATTTTTGCAAACACAGGAATGGAAGCGAAGTTACACTTGTATATGTGAAAAGCTCCGTGTACAGCAACTTGTAAACTCAGCTGACTCCTTTAATTGCCTGTGGAATTTACTGCAGTGGGCATAAGGAGAAGGAAGAAAATGTCTACCAGCCCTTTGCCAAACAGATAACAGCCACGAGCTGCCAGGCCACATCCCCACCCTCAGCTATGCCTGGCACCATACAGCTATGCTGGGAAACAAAATTTAAACTGCTGCTACCAAAGGGGAATTAATGAAGACCAGCCCCTCTGCATGGTTCAAAGTGCACTCCTGTGAGTGGCTATGTCAGTACAAATAAGGAGCACTGCACAACACTGAGTGTGAAGAGCCACTGAAGGCACAGGGCAAAAGCTTGCTGAGGTTGAATTGCTCCTGGTTTCCCTGCCTTGTTGAACCTAACCTTAAAAACCAGAGACTGCAGACAGCCTGAAACAGCTCAGAGAGTTATGACCTGCCCTCATTCATTTGCAGAGAGGCACAACTAAAAGCAAAGGTCAACTTAAATAATTAAGAAGCTGAAACACCTTTAAAAGGAGTGTTTTGAAATTTGGGGACAGTACATAAGCAGCCAAGGATACACAAAGTATCCAGACTATTTTATTAAAGCACATGTGCAACACTCGGATACCTTTATAACAACCCACTTAACTAAATCAATACAATTCTGCCCCGAGGAGGCCCCCAGTGAAAGCCAGTCTGTGCTGTTGGGTTAACCTGCAGAAAGACTTCAGACTGGAAGAAGCTCCAGCCAAAGTCCTCCCCATGCAGACATTGTGCCATCTGAGTCCTCCCACACAACCACCACCTATGTCACAGGTGCAGGAAGACTTTTTACGGTTATCACAGAGGATGCTGTTCCAAAACTTGTGACTCTGGTTAGGAATTATCTTCCAATTTCCACTGGAAGTTTGGTGGTGGAGGATGAATACCCAGTTACTGTTCTAGTGACACTGCCCTGAGTCCCATAACTGCAGCTGAAGTTCTTTGTACTCTCCATGTCTCCTGTTCCTGCAGACCACAGAGAACAACACTGTCCTTCCTTCTGCAAGTGAGAAAGGCCCATCTACCCAAGCTCCAAATCAAAGAGGCTCTCCAGCCTTTCAGCTTTGATTCTCTATACTTAAAGGTGTGACCAGGACTCTCCAGAGATTTCCATACAACTGTGTTGTTACTGCCCCACCTCCACTGGGAGGACCTGTGCCAAAATACCCCAGGACTAGACTGCCTTTCTTTTCCTTTCCAGCTGTGCCTCAAAAAGCTCACACTCACCTTGCAGTGGGTCAGTACAAACAGCCTCTTCTCCATCTCAGCTACCAACTGATAAATGTCTCACATAGGGAAATTATTCTTAAGGCTCAGGGATTTGTTGCAACTCAATTTGGTGACATTTGCACTGTTTCATTCCTCAAGAATATCAAATTCTTCTAATGCCACATTCCACTGCCACTCCACATTAACAGAACACTGATGTCACTGGCACACTGTGAAAGTATCTGACCTGCAGTGTCTGGGACAGAATTACATGGGCTTCAGGTGCAAACCTGCACATTCATATTTAATCATATTTAATCTTCACTCCACCTTTATCCCAGGCACTGCAGGTTAGCACTGTTCCACCAAGACAATCCTGACCCTCTTAACTCTTCAGCAAAAAAACTTGCCTGAAGGGAAAAAAAAATTTCCTTAAAATCTGTAATCTTAAAAGTTGGCATGCAATAAGCAAAATAATTAGTAATTTTAAAATTAATTTCTAGTAATATAACTTGCCATTCTGCAGGTGTAATAAGGGTATTTTTATTTAATTGTTCATGCAGATCTTCATTCTCCTTCACCAACTCTTCAACTCGTGTTTTAAAATTCTTCATGTCCTCCTGGAAGACAAAAGATTTCACATGAAATTCTTTAGAGGCAAGTATTTTAAATTTTACATCAACAAAAATCTTTATAAGCATACATGCTTGGGTGCCTTCTAATTCTTAATTATCTCACTACTCACTCATCTCTAATTCAGATGTGCATATTTGATTTCTACATTGTTTCATCAATCTAGTACTATCTGATTAAAAATAATGCTGATATTTGATTTGTGCCAAGTTGTAGATCCTTAAAATATTTTAAAAACCAAATTCTGGAAATTCCTAGATGATACATTTTCAGAAGGAATGACAGAGTTGAATATGGTAGGACAACAGAGTGAATCCACAGTATTATAAAACCCTGGGTGTTTTCTGCTCATTTTATGGCTTAATTTTTTGAAGGAAATACATTTATTTTTAAACCCTATGAAAGTCCTGCTCTGAAGATCATTATTTTTCAATGATTCAGTGACCAAAATGACTTCTAAAAAGCAAAAAGGGGACCCATTCTTTTAATATCTAGAAATAAATGTACTTCTACCATGAAGCCTAGAGGCAGGTGGAAGAGCAGCTACACAGAGCACTGCATGTCCATGAGGAATGACAACAGGAAATTCTTTCTACCACTATTCTGTTTATGGGTTGCTCTAGTCTTAGAGCCCATCTTGCACCTCTCAGTGCTGTGCCTCCTTCTTAATGTGAACAGGTTGACAAAAACAAGCAGGTCATGGAAGAGCAAAACAAAGTCACTTCAAATTTTAGGCAGAAAACAGTTCTGACAAACCCATTTAAGAAAATTCAGTAGTTTATTTCCATTGTAGTGTATACTTTCTTTAAATGGAAACTTGCCTCATGCTCAAGAATAAAGTCTTCCTTTTCTCTTATTCTGTCTTCATATGCCAACAGCAGAGGTGACAAATACTTCATATCCAACTTAAAAGAAAATTCAAAAATCTATAAATATAAATGAATTCCAAACAATAATCTCATGATTATTTTTTTTTTTACTTCTCCTGCTATAGACTGCTGGTTTGAAAAGCTGTTAAGGGGTTTCCTAGAGGACTTGCAGACAAAAATGCAGAACTCAGACAAGCGTGCAGAGCACCAGATGCAGATATGTAGATGAGATGCAGATGACATGCAGGATGCTGCAGAAGCCCTTCATAGCCCCACTTGGAGCAAGCTTTGGAAAGGAAAAGGTTGGATGCTACCGGGGCACACTTCACTAAAAAGCAGCTCTAACTTATCACTCCATGTAACACAGAAGAATGGGGATGCAAAGGAATATAAAACAAAACTAAAACATTACAGTGAATGCTACTATTAAAAATATTCTCCTAGATTCATTAGTAAGTAGGAAAGGAATTTTTACATTCTCAAATCTGCATTTTTACAACTAAATACCTACGTATGTGATTACTGGCTATTATGGCTAGAAAGACAGAACAGGAGGGTTTTCCTATTCTGTACAGTTCTGAATAACAATGAGGAAGGAAAATGTAAGACCTGACTAGCATCTCAAGGAGAAATCTTTTACATATTATAAATGATTACATTTCACAGACTATTTGCCTTCTCCTTGCCAGAAATTCATAGGCTGCTAGTGGACCCAATACCATGCCTACCATCAGAACCACTGCAGTGTTCTATTTTCTTTTAGTATCATCTTAATAACAGCAGAAGATTAACAGTTAAGGAGATCAACAATTAAGCAACAGACCTTGGAAGACTTTGAAAGAAACTATTTGCTAGAAAATTCTAAGTGAAGATGACATTTATGACTAACAGTACTTTTCAATGACTCAAGAGTCTGTGTGCAGTCTGCAGTTTACTGGACACTCAACTGGAGCTGCACACACTCATTGCAAAGTTGTGCCCTACATCATCTTACACAACAAAAAATATATTCTATTTATATTTATATAGAATATATCTAGAACAAGGAGAGAATTTATAATATTCTATTAGTATGTGATAGTTTGGTACAGTAAGTAATAATATCCTGAATATTTTGTTTCCAGTAAAGGAATTCTACTACTTTACTTAGAAAGGAATAAACAGATAAATGAGAATATTACTTGACTTACCAGCCATGGTGGTGGTGGTCCTTTCATTGGTAAGCTTTTCAGCTTTAGATGCTAGAGAAGATTTTTAAAAAGATACTGACATTATTTCCTGCTTTTTGAAGCAACAACAACTATCCACTTCAGTCACAACTATGACCCCAAACGGGCTTATGTTTCTAATTACATGTGTTGCAGATGTAAAACACAAAACAAACTGGAAGTTCAGTATCTTACTAACGCAGGACAACTATACTGACTTCTTAAAGTTAAATTTGATGACAAATGCTTATCTTAAATTTCAGGAAAAGCCTATGCAATTTGTCGACTTTGCAGCAAATCTGGAGAAAACAAAAACCTCAACCACTAAATGACAATGGGACATTTTAGTAGAAACTGCCTTTATAACCAAAACTCTCACCTCTTCTTGGGACAGTGGCCTGAATTTAGTTTGATAGCGACTTAATTCTACACTTAAACGATGAACCACCATTTTCAAAGCATCATTTTCATCTACCAGTTCTTGTGCTTGTTGTCTGAGAGAAAGTAATTCTGTTGCCTCCTCTATTAAAACAAATATTCAACAGGAAAGTTCAATCAAGACTCAAGAAACGTTCACAACAATTTGTTAATTCTAATGAAAAAGAGAATTCAATGAGAATCATACAAGAACTTCTCTCAAAATACTGTTATGGAATAATCCCATGAAAAATTACTAATAAAAACCACAACAGCCATTTTTTTTTTCAGGATTATATAAGAATTCCTTGACAAAATTTCTACAAATGTAGAAAATACTGTTTGGAAACTACTTCTGAACAGATACCTGCCTAAATCAATGACTGGAAACCCACTACAACAGGACTAGGTTGGGAGAAATCAGACAAATCAAACACAACAGCTACTGAACAGCTTCCGTGTTTCTCCCACCTTCTCTGTGGGAGTTCTCTGCAGCTTCTTTAAGTCTTCTGTTTTCCTGCTCCAGTTTCTTCAGCTTTAACTGCTGTTCTTCCATTTGCTGTTTGGTTCCCTCAAACTCCTGCACCACAGCCTGGTATGCCTTGGTCAGAGACCAGTTTTCCTGCTTCAGTTCTCTGAGCTTTTCTTTAGTCAGACTGTCCCGTGCTTGCCTTGCCCAAACAGACACATCTGTAAAGCCACAGGACAAGGCAGTTAATGGTACTCAGCAAATTATAATCCATTTTTTTTTCTAATATTAGCATTATGTATGAGTGACATTTTACAAGATATACATCAGCACATGGCTCCCAAAAGGAAAGACCTGAAAGAATAAAGAGTGTAGATTTGGAGAGAGCTGTGGAGTGGCTGCAGGCTCCCACCTCTTCTCTCAGACACTGAAAACATTCAAAATGGAAAGAAAAAGCGCATCTCTCTCTCAAGCATCAGTGACTAGAAAGGTGAGACAGAAATGTCCACTGCAGGAAGCAAAGTGTTTGTGCCCTGCATGGACCAGTCTGTCCTTTTGATCCCTCCTTATTAACCTATATAATTAATGCAAGCTTTCCCTTCCTTCCAACTGAGGAGCTCCAATGATCTGCTGATACTGAAATTACTTGACAAATCTTACAAAAGTAAAATTTTAGATTCTTTGCAAAACTGTGGCTATACTGTTGCATCGGTAATAACGGCTCACACTTCCAAGTTTTCCTTTCCATCTGCCTGGGATAAAGAGCTGACCTATTGAAGTGAATGCTGAGATTTTAGCCTGGCCAGCATAACCTAATGGCATCAGAGTGAGTACAGGACAGTTTCTCAGGACAAGATTTACATCAAGGTATCTCCTGTCATTGCTGATATGTAACCATATCATGTGGTTACTAACATTTCAGGCACTAATGGCCACTGTTAAATTCCTGTGAGAACGCATAAGTTACCCAGACAGCACACATACACAAGGCCATGAGCTCATGATAGGCACATATCCCATCCAGGAAACACACGAAGTTCAGAGGTACTGTGCCTGAGATCTGCTATGTGGATGCAGCAACACACAAAGAAGCTGAAGGCAGACCATGTATCTCGAGCACGTTTGCCACTTCAGTTGCAATGGGATACTTAGTAATGGTGACATCTAGTGTAGACTAAATTTAAAGTATTGGAGAAGTCCACAGTGCCTTTAACTTCATTAATCATTTACCTTAGACTTCAAAAGTCACTCAGATTGGAAAATAAAAACAAGCCTAAACCACCTCAAATGAGAAGCCTGCAACTACTGGTTTGATATATATTACAGAGCACTCAGCACTTTCTCATCTCCTGTACAGGAAAAATACTGTCACACACACAAATACCAGCAGAAGAATGTGTTTTTAAATACAACTGCCTATTATTAAAGTGAAGATGCATAATAAAGTCATATTAAAATCCAGAGTACCTGGGGATGGTGGAGGTTTTTCACGTATTGGAGTTTCAGGTAATGAGTTTTTCTCCTAGCAGAGAAACAAAAAATGAGGCAATTTGCTGTAACAGTTACACTTCCTGAAGTTCTCTGAACAGCATCACTGCTGGAAAAGTTAACAAACAAAACTTGAGGAGTTTCTTTTATACAAATCAACAGAATTTAAGACTGGATTCACTGCTGGTAATACACCACTTCTCACTTACTCATCTTGACATCACTTTGTCACTTATCACTGCCTTCAGTCACTTGTGGACATTTGAAATTGTCAGTATTAGTTTTAGTTGTCAGAAACTTCTCAGAACTACTTTATGGTTGCCATAAAAGTCACATAAAGCTTCTTAACTAAACAGGATGGACCTTGTTCCCACTTAAGTTTGTGTAAAATAAGACTTTAGTCAATTATGGTATGAACTTGAACTGTCAGTCCCTAAGTGGGTATCAGCAAATAAATTAAAATGGAAAATGTCCTTCAAAGTTGAGGAAATCTGTTCTTGCTTTGCTGTTAAAAAAAAGTATCTATTTTTATATTTCCAGAAGGTTCTTTCACCAGAAAAGAACTACAGGCTCATTTATACTGAAGTATTTACTTGAGGGGAACATGCCTGATACAGAGACTTTCTCCCTGTTTCTGTGAACCAGCAGGGAAGTTTTGTAAGGATATGCAGTCAGGTAATTTAACACACTGATGGTACTGAGGGGCTTGGATGACTAAATGAGTACAAACTTATGAACAATTTCAAAAGGTAATACATGGGTCAAGAACTTGAAGAAAAAAGTTATGATAACAATGGAAGAACTGACCATTTCTGTAAATAACAATCCAGTAAGCTGAAACTGAGAAATTAAACTTTTGGGTATTCTCTTTCAACCTTGTGAAAGCAGTCAAGCCCAGCTGAAAAACTACGGCAAAATGTTGTAAAGTCAGGCTGAGGATTTGAAAAGGATCAGTAAGAGCTATCTCTGGCTATGCTATGCTGTGTCCCATTCTCAGTTTCTTTCTTTCACATGAGGAGTAACAGAAGTCAAGAAAAAACCAATCCAATCTTGGCATAGCATATTTACCTCTATGGTAATATTTTTCAAAAGGAATGGTTGCCATTTTTGCACTCCAGAAGAGAAAGATTCCTTAGTGGCAATAAATGAATTTTCTTTTAAGTGACTGCAAACTATCAGCTCTTTATGACACCCTATTTCCCAAGATGCATCATAAATCAACCTTTATGCAAGTCTTACCTTTAAATTCAAGCCAAGATGTTGATCTTCTTCTAAAGAAAAACAGATGTTGCAGTCAATTAAAACAAAAGTTATTTGTTAGTCCATATGAACAGTAAGGGTTCATCAGGCTATGCATGCACACCTATTAAACACTGCAAATAAATGTAAGAAAGTTCTCCCCCAAGCATATTTTAGATCACTAACTTTCCATTATGTCTTTCATGTGAGTGACACCTGACCTGACCTCATTCTGCATAGATGCAAGTGTGGAAGAAATGCTGCTGAATTGTTGGCTTCCATCACAATTTTAGAACTTGACTAAAGGACAAATGAAATATTTCCATGGATTTTACTGAGCTTGAAACCCCCTGCACCTCTGAGCAAAGCCAGTGCAATTCTGACAGCATTCAAGACCTGCAGCACTTACTATGGGGAAGAAGGATTCTAAATGCTATATTTATCCTGTTCTTTTCAGTTTAATACCTTTACTTCCCAAATGGCTTTATCAAAGCAACCCATTCTTTCTGGATATTATTCTCCATAAAACTTCAAATTACTCCACTGAAATAATACTGAAAAAATGCTGGGATCCAACATGAATAAAATTTAGAATGACACCATTTTTTTCAAAACTTCCCCTTTCCTATCCAATTGTTACAGAGTGCTGCCATCCTCTGTAAAAACCCCATGTGCCAGCTCTGAAACAATTCTCATTTCCCGTTTTCCTCATTTTAAAATGACAAGATAATTATGCAATAAAACTGATACAAGCAGATTGATCTTGCTGAATTGTGAATTTTTTTTCCTCCACAATATTATATTGTTACAAGAAAATTGCTTAATGACAGGTCCAGTTACAAACCAGATGCCCCTGATCTAATGAAACTGCTTCTTGAAAAAAAATTATTTGTGAAGCTTAACAATTAAGAGCTTAGGGTGATAACCTGAGACTGATGATCATGTTAAATTATCTGTTCTGTAGAAACATTCTCTGTGACCTTATGTCCAGTTTTAAGGCCCAGACCTTAAAAGATAGCAATAATAATACAACTTCTGTAGAAAGAATGGCAACACTGCTATCATGTCATTTGATTATTAAAAAGCCCTAAAGTTCTTACTGATGCCAGACATACATTTTTTCATGCAAGGAAAATGACTGATTAAAAATGTTTTCCCCTATCTCCTTTCTTTTCAACATTGGTAGTTTCCATAGTTCCTACTTTTTTCCAGTTTTACAGCAACACTGTAAATTTACAGAGTATAAACTGGATTGATTCACTGGTTTTATAGTAGAAAATGACTGTACTAGACTAGACAGTTCACAAAACCATTCCCCCTCCCCCCCCTCTCTTTTTACACTGGCTGATAGATATTTAGGAAGTCATTCCACAGTGAATATAGACCAACCTTACCTCTTTATGCATCTCGTTAATTTTCTGTTACTGTTAAGTACATTGTAGCATTTTAATCACCTTTTAAAAGAGGGATGTACCATTATCATATAGTATTACATTTATTTTATTAAAAAATTATTTTGCTCAATGGTATTAAAAGGTATAGCATTCTGATGTAAGGTTATTTACCTTCTACTTCCAAACTTGACTTTTCCACCACTACCTGAGACTCAGTTTCATGGGAAGGAACCTCTTTCTTGTCAGCCTTAGGGCTAGGAGATGGTAGAAATTCTTCCTATGTAAAAACAAGACATGCCGATTTAAATCATGGTATCACTGTTAAAATAGTCCATGGGCCTTGATATCTGCCTGAAATATTTACTGTACCAACGACTGAGTCACACTCAGAACTGTATGCCAATATTTTAAGATAATAAATTATAAGACATACTTTTTTGGGGTTTTGTTGTTGTTGGGTTGGGTTTTTTTAGGGCTCTATGTAAATAAAATCTAAACCTTACAATGATCAACAGGAGGTAAAAAACTATGGCAGTGATTCAGTTCACAGGGCAAGTTCTCCCTGTCACTTGTGGCATATATTGTAAGACTGATGGTTCTGCTTCACTAGTCTCAGTTTATCTGAAGAGACATTTTACTGCCTCTTTCCCACTCAGGTTCCTCTTCCTGTCTGTTAAATTTTTGTATGTTTTGGACTGAACTTTAAATGTGCCTCGGGAGTATTAAAGTGTTCACTAGTGCTTAAGACCACTCAAAATCCTAACATAGAAAAATCCCCTTGATCTTCAAGACAAGGTCATTTATTCCATTTGATTCCCAATCTCCCAGTCTCTAAATAGGTCTCATCAGCACAATAAAGAACCATTAACTAAGCTTTCACCATTTAAAAGTAAAGATCCCAGTGCTTTTAACAAATCATCTATGTAAGCACCATGCTCAAGTAAATCATTGGACATTTTCCAAGACTAAGTTGTGCGCGATAATTAGATACAATACCAGTGTTCTCCTAGTAAGAAAAGGCTCCTCATAATCAGAGAGCCAACATATCTACCTAACTCATGTAAGAGTAAATGAATCCCAAAAAGAAGCACGTGAAATAAATATTGAATGTCTGAAGAACAAGAAGGGAAAATAAAGCATCAGAAATATTCACCATGTGCACTAATACATTAGAACATCGTCAAGTAATTAACACATTTTAAAATCCTACCTTTTTATTTTTGCAAGGGACAGCATAAATGACATTGGTGCTGGAGCTTTCTTCCCTTTTCTCACTGCTCTGGCAGCTGGACTCTGCCTCTCTGTCAGCATCTGACACACAGGTATCCACGTCCTCATCTTCACCATAGCTGCCTGATACTTCCAGGGACTGTACAGGGGACCTGTCACAACCATCGAGTTTCCAGGTGGACCTGCACATAAAAAGCAACTTAATGCCTCTTTCAGTTCTGTTGGTTAGTCTTAAAAAAAAAAAACCCCAAAACAACACTAGTAAAGTAGAACCATCAGTCTTACAATACAAACCACAGGCAAACAGCTCAACCAGCTGCAAAGGAGGAATCTCTCCTATGTGTATGCTCTGGACAGACAACTAACACCGGAACTACCTTGGCATCTCCATCTTAAAATGCCAGACTGGAGACAGAAGGTTGCTAATTCTACCAAGAGGAAATATCTTATGTTACTCAGTTAATCACATTTTGTATAGCTGACCATCATTTGGCAGAAACAATATGTGATTCCACTTCTGACTGCTGTCCCACCCAGGCCTGCCTCTCTGAAGGCTGGATGCATTCCAAGAGATGGAGTAAGCACTGTGGACACTTCAGACCAAATTTAGGATGCGGTAAGAAACAAAAGCAGGAGTTTGCTGGAACTCCTTAGGAAAACTGTCTCATTGGCAGGTTCTATTTCTAACCCAAGGCATGAAAGCAGAAAGCACACACTACCTTGTTCGAAGTTCTGTGGCTGTTGCATAAGGTTCCAAAGCTTCGTGCTCCACGGTGGTGCAATCACTTTCAGAGAGGGCCCTCTGGCGAGGCTGAGGGATGGCAACAGTGCGGCCCGTGAGTGCCGTGGAGAGCACAGCAGCTGCCAGGGCAGACCTGCAGGCAAGCACAGCAGAGCAAGGCAGAGATGCTGAGGTCTCCTCGTGCCCAAAGCTGCCCTGGCAAAATGCCTTCAGCAGCTCAGCAAAGCAAACTGGTCACAGTTAACAAGCATTAAGCACCACTGAATGCCTACAGCTGATCAACTGTCAGCTCCCAAAGTAAAGCACAAAATGGGCCAAAGCTATTGTAAAGCAGCTTTGCAAGAGAAAAGTACAATACCTATTGGCCTTCCCAAATCACAGGCATGAAAATCAGGGAATAGTCTGAGTTACTTTGCCGAAGTTCACATCAAACATTTACACCATTTAGCATTCACTTCAGTCATAACAATACTACCTGGGTCGTGCTGAAAAGGTGTTCTAAATCCTGTTATTCTGTTCCTAGTTTCCATTAATCCCTACTCTGAACCTTTTACTGATGACTCTGAAGTTGTTAATGAATGTTGGCACACTGCAAACCAGGACAAGCATTAAGCAGACAGGAGTGCCTATCTGTGGGGCACTGTGGAGTGTAGAGAAGGGCATGACAAAGAAGAAAAACAAGTAGGAGCTAAGATTGAAGCAGAGAAATGGTGAGGACTGTAAAAGGAAAAACAACAACCGGAGGTGAAAAAGGAAGAAGAAATGAACTAGGATTAAGGAGGAATGTTACAGGCACTAGAAAGACCACAGGAAACAACAGACTTGAACTAAACATAGAGAGAATATGAATAAAATCTGTAAGAAACTACAACTAAGAAGAAAAATAGAATTGTATTTTTCTCTGTGTAACTTGTCTGTATTGCTAAATCAAATCCAACATGGTTTTACATGCCAATTTTTTTAATCCCTAGCATGGTAGTAACATTTCACTTATGGTTTTCTAATGAGCTAAGTTTTCCTGACTCACAGCACTAGTGCTGCTGCAGTTCTACAGTCTACTGTGTCAGCCAAATTAAAAATCACCCTAATTTAGTCCATTTGGTTTTAATTGACTCAGAAAAGTCGCATATTCTTATTGCTTATTGCCCTAAATATTTAGCATGCTTAGGAATGGGAGAAGAATTCAAGGAGAGGGGCACTGCCCCACTTAAAAATCTATTGTTCCTATGAAAAGGTTCATGTCAATACTGCAGCAAAGACTTAGGACTCTTCTACTCATGCTTTTCTAGTAGGTTACAGTACTTGATGAAGACAAAACAGAAACAAACGAGAACATACCTGGGCCTTTCTGGAGAAGGGTTTGGACTACGAGGGGGAGGGGTGCGGGGAACTGCAGGTTTAGGAGCTATGGTGGCAGCAGGGACCAGGCCATGAGCTATACGTCGCTAAACAATTTAAAATAAAATTAGTTGATAATGACTTGAAGGATCACAATGAATAAAACACAGAACTGAACAGGCACCAAAACTAAAAACGCAAAATAATATGCAGAGGAGGAACAGTTACATGCAATTAACATGAACTGAGGACTTGAAATACTTTCAAGTTTAATTTTTGAACACGTATGAACAGCTGCTAATGAAGGTTAGAAATGTCATCTACATGAGAACCATGAATGCAGGGTCTCTACCCACTAAAACCCAGTCTGCAAAACCAGAACTTTAACATACTTTCTTTTTTTTCTATATATACAAATGGAAAACAGAAGTAGAAAATTACTTCTTTCAAAATATTTGAATGCAGGTTCAGAGTGCCACTGTTAGTCTCTTTCTTCTAGTCTGTCAGTCAGAAATAACCCTTAGTTATGGCAGCATAAGTTGGGGAAAAAAAAAACCATATCACTGAGTCTTTCAGTCAAAGGTTCAACATGAACTAAAAACAAACTAATTATTTTTTTAGTAGCAGAGTAATTTTTTTTTAAGGGGTTAACATTAAATACCAGCTCAGAAAACCTGGGACCAGAGCTCTTTACAAAGAGTACTGTGAATGGAACCATCTAAGAGCTGAGGCTGGAAGTGAGCTCTGGTCTTGTCCAACAGTTGGCTCAGAGCTGGCTCAGCTTGGGAGGGCTGCTGGGGATCCTGTCCAGATACATCTTGTGCACCTCCAACCCGGCCCACTGTGGAACCACCTCACAGTATTTTATTATTAAGTTGGGAAAAAGGGAGTNGAGGGAAGAAGGGAGGAAGGGAGAAAAAGGGAAGGAGGGAAGAAGGGAGAGAAAAAGACAGGAGGAGGGGGAAAAAGAGAGGGAGAGACGGAAGTAGGGATGGAAAAAGGGAATTAGGAAGGGAAAAAGGGAGGGAGGGAGCTGCAATGCCAGCCTGGGCATCCCAAGCGGAGATCCCGGCCCCGGGGATCCCACACGGGGCTCCAGCCCTCTGGAGGAGCCCGAGAGGGAAAGGTGCCCAGCAGCCACCGCAAACCTTCTTGTCTCAGCCTGGGGTTTATTCTCCTCCCTGATTTTCCCCGAGCAGCGGCACCCACCGCCTGCCCCGGGCACCCTCGCTCCCAAGGACGGAGCCCCGCGCCGGGCGATACTCACGAAGGGGCCTCTACCGCCTCTCTTGCACAGGAGAGCCATGGGGACAGGACGGGGATAGGAACGGGGACGAGAGATAGCGACAGGGACAGACCCAACCACTCTCCGGGCGCCTCAAACGCTTCTGCCCCCGCAACCCGCCCGGCAACAACGGCGCTGCTGATTCGTTGCGGGCCAACGCTCGTCCAATCAGCACGCTCCTTATTGACACCCTCAACGGCCTTAGCAACCGACAGTGGGCGGGGCATCACCCCATCCCCGCCTTCCCATTCGCTGGAGTCAGGCGGAGCGCTCGCTTCTGATTGGCGGGCGGAGCTGTCAGTCAGGCGCGAGGGGCGGGGCGCTGACTGAGGCGGCAGCGGAGGGAGAACTGAGGGGACGGTGCGGGGTGGGATGGGATGGGGTTGCGTGGCATGGCATGACATGGCATGGCATGGCATGGCATGGCATGGCATGGCATGGCATGGGGTGGCATGGGTGGGGGTGAGATGGGATAGGATAGGGTGGGATGGCGATGGGATGGGGTGAGATGGGATAGGATAGGGTGGGATGGCGATGGGTTGGGGTGGGGTGGCATGACATGACTTGGGATGGGCACGATCTGGGATGGGATGGGATGGGCCCTGTCTGTGGTAGTCCCAGTCTGGGATGGGCCTGGTCTAGGACGGGATGGGCACGGTCTGGGGTGGGCACGGTCTGTGGGGCGGTGTCTGACCAGGGAAGGGATTCTGCCCCTGTGCCGGGCACCGGTGAGGGCACAGCTCGAGTGCACTTCCTGTTCTGACCCTTCAGCTCAGGAGGGGTGTGAGGGGCTGGAGCGTGTCCAGAGAAGGCAGTGAGGCTGGAGAAAAGGAGCACAAATCCTGTGAGGAGCAGCTGCGGGCAGGGGAGCTCAGCCTGGAGAGGAGGAGGGTCAGGGGGGACCTTGTCACTCCCTACACCTCCCTGACAGGAGGTGGGACCCAGGTGGGGTCTNAGGGAAGGGATTCTGCCCCTGTGCCGGGCACCGGTGAGGGCACAGCTCGAGTGCACTTCCTGTTCTGACCCTTCAGCTCAGGAGGGGTGTGAGGGGCTGGAGCGTGTCCAGAGAAGGCAGTGAGGCTGGAGAAAAGGAGCACAAATCCTGTGAGGAGCAGCTGCGGGCAGGGGAGCTCAGCCTGGAGAGGAGGAGGGTCAGGGGGGACCTTGTCACTCCCTACACCTCCCTGACAGGAGGTGGGACCCAGGTGGGGTCTGGCTCTGCTCCAGGGAACAGCAACAGAACGAGAGGGCACGGCTTGAGCTGTGCTGGGGGAGGTTTGGGTTGGCCATCAGGAAGAAGTTGTTGCAGTGGTTGGACATGGGAACGGGCTGCCCAGGGAGGTGGTGGAGTCACCGCCCCTGGGGGTGTTTAAGGAGAGACTGGATGTGGCTCTCAGTGCCATGGGCTGGTGACAGGCTGGAGTTGGGTCAGAGGTTGGACTTGATGGTCTCTCAGGTCTTTTCCAGCGTCGTTCACCCAGTGATTGTATTTGCAGTGCTGCGAACTCGTCTGTGCTGCTGCTCCCTAAATCGTGCCTTGGCCTCCAAGACTCCAAGCTGTCTCTGAAGTCAGAACACTGTAAAGCTGGCAGACCTGAAAATAGTCCCTTCCAGAAACTACCTGCTAATAATCTGTCTGGAGGTGACTCTGGAGCCAGCTTTGCAACTCAAGCAGATTCTCTCCCAGCAAGGGTGGGTGAAGCCATGGGAGAGGCAGCCTGGGGTTTTTGCACTCTCTGTATGTTTTCAGTCAGCTGTTTTTCAGACTGAGTGGTTAAAGCTGAAGTGGAATTTCCAAGCCAACAGCCTGTATTCAATTTGATATGCTGGCCATAACTGTAAGGAGTCTTGGGGGAGGAGATAGTGTCTCTTCCAGAATATTGCATCTTAAGTTTATGATTAAAATGTTTAAGTTTGGAACACATTTGTAAAATATGTTAATACCCCTTCCACATTTCTTTCTAGGGTGTAACATCTACTGAAGATACAAAGGAGGTTTGATGACAACAAAAGCAAACTGCCCTGTGACAGCAGGATCTATAGTTGTCCCTTATGGGCATGTGATTGGAAATGAGAAGTGGAGAGGGTCAGAGGTAGCCCAAAGGCTACAAGGTAAGCACAAACAAGTGGGAAGAGGACAAACAATCCCAGCAAAGCATTGCTCTCTATCACCAGTAGTGTTAAGAATGGCTGGAATGTGCTTCACTCTGTGCCTGACTGTCCCATATTTGTGTCACAGACTATGTTAGCAGTCTGAAAAATCCCATTTGTCTGACCTGTATCTGTGATCAGCTCTGTCATGTGGCTGCAGAGCACTGTGGAGAACCAGCAGACTCTGCTGCTGTGGGGCTTTGTGGATATGCATCTCCACTGGACTGCCTTGAATTTACATGGATACTGAAACTGTGCTATCATCTGGTGGCACAGCAAACAACATTAGGATGATCCTTCCAGAAAAGCACGTGATAGTTCTGCTCAAGTTCAGATTTACAGCACTTACAAAACCTGCAGTTCAGACATGCTATTAATTGGCATTACAAAAGACATCACACAGTGCTTTGGAAGGCTTGTCTCAGTTTTATTTGAGAAGAAAGGCTTTTAGAGAACACAAAGTTCATTGTGAAGTCACTGGAATTACTGACACTGCTGGGCAGTAATTGGGAGCGTATTTTTAACTGCTGTATTTTTTCTTTTAACAATCTCATCTCAAGGGAAAGTTCGACTCATCTTTGAAGATGGCTTGGGACTGGTGGACTTTCACCTGTCAAACAGAACTTGCATCTTATATATTTCTGAAGCAGATTTGGTTGCAGGGGATGAATTCAAACGAAGATTGGTTAGGTTTAGACATGTAAGTGCTAAATAAAGAGAAAAGGTTTCAATTGATATTTGTTTATTCTGTGCTTCTGAAAACATTTTCCTTGTGTTATTTTTAAATTCTAATGGAGCTAAACTTTTGAGATAATTTCTACCTGAAAACTGAAAAATTCTGAAGCTGTATATTCATGCTGCATTAAACCTCAGTAATGTAGCTGCAACTTATGTTCTTCCTCTGATTTGCTATCAGGCAGCTCATACTTTAAAGGCTCTGTTATCTTGCATCAGCTTGTCATTAACAAGGTCTTTTTTTTTCCCTTTCCATACAGGCCAGCAATCTTAGGGGACTTGTAATTGTAGAGAAAACACAGATAAGTGATCAGTACTTCTTAGCAGTACAAAAATTTGTAGTACTCGAACTTGGAATGGTGTTGCTTCCTGTGGCAAATCAAGGAGAAGCTTCTCAGCTTATTACTCAACTAGTAAGTTTGTGTGTTAGTAGGCAAGTATTTATTAAAATATGGCACATGTGGGAAAGCAGTAGCTCTCAATCAGGAAGAATACCTGGGATCTTAAAGAAGCACAACATTGTTTGAACATAGGAATAATATCCTGCAGCAGTGGGGTGGTAGTGTAGTTCAGTGGGAACAAAGAAAACAAGGAAAAAAGGTTGAAGGATATCATCCTGGATTGGTTTTTTCGTGTGATCTTGCACTGAGGTGCCACTAGATACCATCAGGCAAATCTCACTTAAGTTCTCTGTCAAAACCAGCTTGAGATTTTGCTTTCTCCAAGGCTAAGAAAACTATTCGTTTATTGTTTATCCTTTCTCTGAATCAAAAATATGACAAGAATCATTGTTTTCACTGGTGGTTGATATTAAAAACCTGTCTTCTAGCGAGACTTTGTGGAACTGCACCAAAACCTGTAATAAGGGTCCACACACAAGAGGAGGGAGCTGCTTTTTAAAACCTCCTAGGGATTGCCCTGGACTGTTCGGAGGCGAAAGAAACTACTTTAAAAGCTGAAAGCAGAGCTCCTGCAGAGGCGCTGGAGCGTCACTGACTCTGTGCTTGGCTGCAGGTGCGGGAGCAGAGCAAGGACCAAAGCAGCAACCCCTTCGTCCGCCGGCAGCGGCCTCAGCCGGCGGAGCCCGCGGCGCTGCAGACGCTGCAGCACATCCCCGGAGTTGGCAAAACAAAAGCTGTGCTGCTGCTGGAGCGCTTCGGGAGTATTCACCGCCTCTGTAACGCATCCCCCGAGGAGCTCGAGCAAGTGGTCGGACAAACGGCAGCACAGCAAATTTACACGTTTTTAGGGTCCTGACGTGCACGTGTAGGGCTGTTTTGCAAAACAAAGACCTTTTTGTATGTTGTTTTGTTTTGCCTTTTTTTTTTTTCCCCTTGTGAATTATAAAATTTGGGTTTTTTAATGATCATGTGTTGTAGTTTTTATAATCGTGCCTGGCAACAACTGGAGGGTGTTGACTCATTGTCTCGGCGCTGCTGCTGGTTCTTTGCAGCTGTTGTGCTCGTGGAGATTGGGCTGTGAAAATTGCCTCAAAAAGAGGGCTGCAAAGTGCTTTGCATCTTTCTGGAACAAAAAAACGAAACACAGCAAGCTGTGTTTTTCAGCATCCACAGAAAAAAAATGAAAAGCTTACTTTTGTCTTCCAGAAAAACACCTTGTTAATATGTGCACAGTGTTCCCTGCTCAGTGACTGGACAGAGGAGTTACAGTGCTTTCCAAAAGTTAGCATTGATTGCTTTATAGAAATATTTTGATTTATAACTGTCTGGAGTTCCTTTGGAAAGTCCTACTAGCATACATCTTGAACTTAGTTCTCTGGTTCCTTTCCCAGTTCACAGGATAATACCAAATTAATTCCCTTGTGTCTGATATCCAAAGTCTTGGTTAATTCATGTTGTCCTTTTGAATATAGGTTGGGATACTACTAATAAGTTATATTTTGACATTAGATATAATTTTAATGTTAATTGTACTACCAATTATACTGTAATATACACTATAAAGAAAATAACATGGGAGGCTTTGAACAAAATTCCTATTTCATACTGTTCTTCCAGTATTAATATTTTGAAAATTTATTTGTAAGAGGATTGGTTTTCTTTACATCTTACACTTTATTTTAGATTATATTCTTATCCTAAGGGTAAAATTGCCTTTTTCTTTATGTTTCTATTAAGGAAGTGTATGAAAAGCATCTTTCATACTGCTTGGGGTTTGGTTTACAGCAGGAAGGCAGCTGGATAGGATTTTCAGCTCCCTTTTGAGGGGGCCTTGCTCTGTAAGCATTCTTGTACCCTGCTTAGCATGGGCAGCAGATAGGCCTGCTATTTACATTGATTCCATGCTTGGGATGAAAATACATCTCTAACTTGGACATAAATATTTCATTTAGAGTAACAAACATCAGAATTCCCAGAACAAGATACTTCTTTGGCATGTGGCTATTATGTTACAAGGTAAATACCTTTTTACTACCTCAAATCCCATGTGCTCACTGCATTAAATAGAGTTCAGGTGCAGCAGTAACAACTGGTACTAACACTGAACTACGAATCTGTTTCTAACCTTTATTTTTTAGGGTTTCATGGTAGTCTTGGGTGTTTTGAATTTAAAAAGATTTTAAATTTAAAAAGACCCTGACCCCAACCTTTCCTCGGGGATTGAGCGACTGTGAGGACAGGGAGGGGAAGGCAGTTAATCATGCAGGTAAGAGGGAAAACATTTGCAGGAAGACTATCACAGTGGGAAAGAGAAGGGAAGAGCTGCAAGGGTGATCCATGGAACCTTGCTAAAGATGTTTGTCACTTGGTTAGCAATTTCAGCCACACATGCAGAGTAAATGCCCTCTGTAAGGAATGCTGTATGGCAGGAGTGTGCATATCAGCATGTGCCCACTGCTGCTTGGGTGTGAACTACAAATACACAGGAAGAGTAACTGCCTTTAGAGGGAAACTAGAAAAATGTTTATGCTCTGTGTAAGGAAGCCAGTTTTAAACTCTAAAGTTCCTGTAGTGGGCAATATAAACTTCTAAGAAAGTTTCTTGGGTCTTTGTAAGCAACATTACAGAAACACACGTGAGGAACAGCAACAACCTGTAAATCATGCTGTATCATCCAAGCTGCAGCAGAATAAAAAAGCTTCTACTAAAGGGTAACATCTGATTTTTATTCTTAAATAAATGTCATCAAGATATTTACACCTATTACATAAGAAACTAAAAATAAATGACAACTTTAAGGTTTACACCAAGATGCAAACTTTCTCCTTATTTGAGTATCAAACAGCATACATCTACTCTGTAGATGGCAATGTTAACTAACACTACAGTGTTAGCAATTTTCAATTAACTTCAGAAAATAAAAGAATCTCAAAGAAATGCTCACCAGTTATTTTTTTGTGTCCCTCCTTACTAAACATCTATGGCTTGCTCATGAATTCTTCCAAGGGCAGAAGCATTTTTTTGGTGGGTTTTTTTTTGGTTTTTTGGGTTTTTTTGTTTGTTTGGTTTTTGGTTTTTTTTTTGCTTGATATGATAGTAAATAAATATGCTGCCACTTAGCACAAGTTAACGCATCACTGCAATTTATATGCTCTTTATCAATATGCTGTAATAATATGTCTGTTTTGAGATTGTTTCACAGTTAGCTGTTTTATCAGGACTAATAAGATACAAGTTTTAAGGTAAGCAGGCTAAATAAAGTTGTTTGGAATAAAGCCTGTTTTTAAACAATTGAATCAGCAGACATGTAAAATATAACCTAGATCAGAGAAAGAGCAGTTTTTAAAAGCCTTTTGGAGTTCAGAAGATCTTTTACATTTTAACCCTTCCCATTCTCTTCCAGAACTAAATTGAGTAGAACACACCTAGGGCTCTGAGGAAGCAGTATGTCTCTGCATAAAAACCACAGTGCTATGACACCACCCCTTGGCACAAGGCTGGTTTCTCTGAGTAACATTATTCTCTCTCACTTGTGGTTTGTTAAGATAATTCTTTGTTAAGTGATTTATTATTGACTCTAAACTTTGGGAGCAGAATCATCCTGTAATGTGTCCCCTATTGTTTTGCATGCAGCATCACGTTTGTAATAAATAACTGCCATCTAGCATAGTCACAATAAAATTAGTCATGATAACTACTTTGGAATCCCAAAGGAATCCCATCCTCATGTAAACAATTCTATCTACATCTTGTTATTGCATACCTCCCAAACCACTTCATTCTCACCTTTAAATACTTCAATATTGCAGTTCCTGCCAGCCTGACCTTCCTATGTGTCTCAATGTACAGCAAATGAAGTCAGTGGTATTTGTCTGAGTTTATACATACACATAAAGAGAAAATCGATTGGCATTTTTATAAACATTTTAAACAAACAGATCCTTCCAAAAGATTCAGTACAGTGAACTTTCTGTATTCAGAAGTGTGAAGGGAGAAAGCTTCTTCTTACTCTGAGAGCTTCCAGCCACAGCTGACGGCAGGCACAGGGTGCTTGCAGCTTTCTGCCTGTTTTTGGTTCCCCAGCTTAGAAAAGGGAGTTTCAGCGGGGCTTTCTTGGCCTGATCCATTTTATCCTCGTCCATGGCTAAACAGATTAAAGAGTAGGTCTTCTGCATTCCCACAGAGTACGTTGCACTCTTGCTATGCTGGAGGAAGAAGAGAAGCATTGTAAGGGTCAGTCACCCAAAATGGGTCAGAATTTTGCAGTGACAAAAGGTTTCTGTGCAGAGAGCTTTGCAGGGCAGACTGCAGCACACTTGGACTGCTGGCATCCTGCTCTTCTGCACATGCAGGCTCAAGGGTGGACTCTGCAAAGCACAAAGGGACTTGGGAGTCTTTTCAGGGGGTGTTAAGCATTTACTTGCTTCTGGCATAAGCTTTGTGTATATATTGCACGGTTAAGTATGTAGCTCTTGCATAAATCTGAAGGGGAGTCTTTTGCTGTCTCTGGACAAGTTCTGTGCTGGTCACAACTCTGACAAGAGCTGCTGTAGGACATTCTTTTGCCACACCTGAAAGGCACAATGTGTGCCTTTCACGGACTTTCTGTGTCTTATCTTATCTGTGCCCTGGAGTAATTCGATTATATTCTAGACTTTTTGTTTCCAGCTGCAGCTTAGAGTGGCAGGTGTGTAGTTCCTTATTGACAATAAGGAAAATCAACTTCTTAAACAGAAGAAGAAAAGCTAACAGCAGTAAGGGCACCTTGAGAGCTTCTAAGGCAACACTCTTTTCAGTGCCTAAGCTTGCCAGGGAATGTCAGAAGCATGAAGCAGTGGATTTAGTTGAACTACAGGTTCTTTCACACATCAACGAAGTTATTCAGAGCTTAACATTTTTTAATCTTGTGATTGCTTTCCCTTCGTATAAAGCTTCTACAGCAGCTTGGAAACTGACTAGACAGTTAAAGTCCACCAAAATAAGAAATACATACATTAATCCATGACCTAACACAAAAGTCACAGATCATTTGTGTTAACAGTGCATAGAAAATAAGCATGTGTTCTTGGATGTTCTATTTCATTCCATAATTGTTGCATTGTGGCTTTTCCAATGCTGAACACAGTAATACTTTCATCCTCTGGGAAAAGTTAGAGGAAATAAACTATGCCTTGGAATTTATAATGCAATTCATCTAAGTAGCTCCACTACAACAAAAAAAAAACCCAAAAAAACAAACACACCACCCAACCATTCTCATGCTCTCAGACTCCTTTAGCTTTCCAGGTCCCCATGATTTAAACAGATTGTTTAAAACTGATCACATGCCTGAAGGCTTTATATCGTCACTGGTGGAGTGGGGTACCTGACTACATGAAAACAAACATCACTCAGGAACTGAAGACAGGCAAGTAACAAAGCTCTCAGGTGTCCAATGAGCAAACCACATTTGGCTCTTGACATACCAAGGATGCTGCTGTTTCCTGGCAGCTGACCACCTCCATCTCCAGGGGCTGCTCTCCCCCACTTCTCAGCTTCTCCAGCACCTCATTCACCCCCAGCCACTTGCAGTCCACGCCACCAACTGACACGATGTAGTCGCCTTCCTTTAGGCCCATGGACTGTCAAAAAATTGTGCACAGGTTATTGTCTTGTATTTTAAGATGTATAAAACATTTTTGCCATCACAGAGTATCTGCCCTAAAGCCACTTCCCTCCTCCATGCTACAAACCCACTGTCTAACCAGACATGTGCAACTTTCTCAAGTACACAAACTTCCTATCAAGTTTCCCCTGAGAAATGTGATTCTGGTGTATGGAAATGTTGGCTCTTTTTATGTCCTTTCTGCTTTTCACCTTAAGCAAATGAACCCTGGATTTTGCTACCCTATCATCCCCCACAAGATATTTTCTACCATGTTTACATTTTAATTATTTTTATTTCTACTTCTGTGGTTGCTTCTGCCTTATCTGTAGCTAAACTGAGCTCATTGTTGCATGCTGCTTTATCTCCTTGGATTTTCCCCTGAAAGAACAACAGATTACAAGCCAATAAAATGTTCTTTCCCATCTTTATTTGGGCACACACCACCTTGCCTCCCCCCTTTCCTGATACTCATTCTTTTTGCTACTTTTTGAAGCATTTATCCCTTCTGACTTCCTGAATTAAATGGAGACTAGTCTTTGCTTTTATTATTTGTGACTTTTCAACTATTAGGACCAAACAGAGGAAGAAATCAACTCCAGTTTCATGTGATGTCAGGGATATGGATACCCTAACAATGCATATAGCACTGAAAATGTGTTCAGATTGTATGAGTTGACTATACTAACATATGAAACTCAGTAAATGCTCCACCCATCAGCATGACCAAGCTAAAGTTCCAGCTCAAGTATGACTGTGCCAGAGTCTGCAGAGAAATGGTTGCTACTGCCCCAATGTACTTACAGCTGCAGGACAGGCTGGGTCAAGACAGTAGACCTGTGCTGGAGAACCTCCTTTCAGGTGGAACCCGAGCCCTCCTGCTCCCTGGGGGATGCGAATGGTCCGTGGGGCTGTCCACCTCTGCTTGGCTGAGAACACTGTCAGAGGGCCCTGCAGGCACATTGGGGTGGACTGTCACTCCTGAGGAAGAATTTCTGCCCTGTCAAAGCCCTAAAGCTCCTCCTGCATAGCTTTTACTCAGGTTAACTTCCAGCTGCTCCCCACGCAGTGCCAAGTCCTACTTTAGAACTGTCCAGGTGATCCTTCAGAAGGGGATAAACACAACTGCCAAGCTGTTCCAGGATCCCTGTTAGGGTGTGCAGAATCCTGTGGCTGCAGCAGGCTCTAAGATCCTGGAGGACTGCATTTTGGAGGGGATGAACTGATTCATGACTCCCAACTCCTTTTGCTCACCTGGGAGACTGGCACATGCAAGCCCCACATTCTGCACATCCACCTCCCAGGACCACAACCTTTAAACTGAGTGCAATTCTTTATTAAAACCTCATGGGAGTTTTATGAAGCTTGCCAAGACTCAGTGCTGTGCAAACCATATACAAAGGACCTTCATTCTTTGCTAGTCTCAAGCTGACTTAGCCCTCTAAGGTTAGGAATGATCCCTCCAATAACTTTAGTTACTACAGGATCATTTTTTCGAGCTAAAATACTTGTGTGTCCCTTTGCTCACATTACAGTGAATTTATACTTGCTGTGAAAATGGCAAAGGTTGGTCAGCATTAGCATTTTACATACCAGCTTGTGGAAGAAGTCCTTAACTTTCACCTTGGAAAACTGAGGAGCGATTGGTTCTATTTTATGCTCTGTTTTAGCTAAAGCAAAAAGAAAGGAAAATTAATTTTCTCTCAACTATGAGTTAAGACATATAAATTTATTTTTCTTGCATTCCAAGCTAGATAGAAATTTTTCCTGAATTCTTGCCAGGATGCAGAAAACCTCATTTTTTGTGGAAATTTCTAAGACAAGTATCTGAAACGCCTTAAAAATACCTTCAGAGCTCATAATATCAATGCAGAAAACTCAGAAAAATCCACCCAAACAAAACTATGCTATTTCCCACTTTAATTTATTTTCCTTTGAGAAGTATTTAAAGGCAGCACTGATACTTTCCTACTGCTTCCAAAGAGGAAAAAGCTGTATGAGCTAGGCTAAGGCAGAAAAAGAACCAACAGCAGGCAAATTGGACTAACAACCTAAACTAGTCAAGAGCTGTGCCTGAAGAAACAGCTAAAAATGGCTTTAACTTTTAAAGTTTCCCCATTTCTTTACCCAAAAAAGCTGAATTCGAAGTAACCACCATTGGTTACTTATAATAACCATTGTTATCCACCCCAGGATAGCATTGCCTGAGACGAACACTACAACAGCTGCAACAAAATTCATTTATCTGCAATTGAGGAGCCATGTAAGGAATCCAAACTCCACAAACATACAGCAAGTCCATTATTTACCTTATTATATATAAATGTGTGTAAGTTTGGCTTGGCTCCCCACCAAACACAGCTGTGAGCCAGTTAGCTCTTCCAACCCCCCTCCCGAAAAGAAAAAGTAGCAAAAGGGAAAATGTAGTAAAGGAACATATATAATTTACAGATATTTCATGTATATACGACTAAACACTATGTACAAGGATTCCAAACAATGGAAAGGCGGGGGGGAAAGGAGAAACAGACCCACACAATCGAATCCCAGGAGTTGGCTCAGTAGAACAGCTAACACAATAAGATCTCACCAACTTCCCTTGGGAGAAGTGAGTTCCTTTCTCTCTGTGCCGACACAGCCAACAGCTCTGGACACACACCTGAACTCCTAGAGATGAGCAAGACCCAAACACTGAGAGCTGCTGTGTCTGAGTTCACCCACCAAGGGAGAAGAGAGAAAAGGGGTCAGAGGAACCTCCCTCTCTGTCTTTTATCCACCTGATTCCATAAGGGAACGGGATGGAATCCTTCCTTAGTTCTGCCCCCAGTTTCTAGGGAAGGCCTGCAGACAAACCACTACAAAATGAAAGGCACATCCAAGTCCGAGGCATTTCTGGTTGTGCACACTTACGAAGGACATCCGGGGCCTGGATGAGGCTCAGGAAGTCATCCTCAGCCTCCTGCTGCGCGTACTTGAGCAGCGCGCGCTTGTGCGCGGCCGCCAGCACCTCCTGGAGAACGTCGATGCTCCGCAGCTTCTTGCAGAGCCCGCACACCCTCAGGGCCTCCTCGTGGCACACGATGGCTTGGCGGAGATGGGCTTTGCCTGGGGCAGGAGAAGGCACAGCTGCCACGGAGCTCAGACAGCAGCACGGAGCTGGTGCCAAAGGACCCCGGGTGGGACCCGTCTTACCAAATTGTTTCCTCCGCGCCTTGTCCCTCAGAACTGCGAGAGCCGTCAGTCCCTCAGGCAGGTGGTCGTAGAGCTGGGACAGAGCTTTCTCCTGCTGGTCCTCGTCATCGCCGGGCTGCACTGCAACAGGGGGCACAGAGCATTGACCACCACACCCCCCCGGCTCTTCAGATGGGTTGTCGTGTAGCTACTAATACTTTCTCTCCTGTACTTGTGTACACGTTGATAGGAACGTCAGGGTTTGAGGAGCTTTATGGCTTTCATCCTCTTCAGCATGCAAAGAATATTTATATGCCAGAAAGTGGGTAAAAATTGAACTGCCTAGTGGCATAGGATGGATGGAATGTTAATTTTGCTTCTGCAGAAGTTGGTGTACTGAACTTTCATGTTCTTCTGCAAAAGACTCATAATTGAGTGGAGCAATTTAACACACGTACACAACTGAACATATTGGGAAGCACCAAAAGTTGCTGACTCCCAGTGTTACCCATAGAACCAAATTAAAACTCTTTGTGTGTTTATTATTTCTATGAACATATAAAGTATGATTCTTACATTCATGGTCACACAGAATGGTGGCAATGAAGTAATGAGCCAGAGCTTTGTAATGGTCTGCCTTGATTTGTGCCAGCTTAGACCAGGAATACGGAATATTCTCTTTCACTGGTTCCTGGTTCATGGCAGTGTTAACCAGCATATAAACCTCTCCCACCTGAAATAAAGCACAGAATTCAAGTATGAGAATTTAACATCAGCTATTAAGTGTGCAAGTAAGGGATATCATATTCAACCTTAAGATAATTTCATGTGCAATCACATCATGAGGGGAAAAGATAGGGTTAGAAAGGATTGGAAATCAGTTTTGAAAAAAATTTTTGTTCCATCTCTGATTTTTCCCTCACAAGAAAAGTAAATCGATTTTGTACACAAACAGATGCACTGAGTCAGTAAACCCACATGAGTTCAGAGTTGAATAAAACCACCATATAATATACAGGTTTTAACTTATAAATATATATGATTGAATTAATTCAGTAGAGAAAAAGAATCAAGCATATTACTTATACAGTAGGTTTGTGCTTCAGTTTGAAACTGTGAAGTCATACCCAGCCTTAATTTTGTGTGATCCAGTTAAAACTGGGATACTATACGTTACACAGAGGAAATGAAACAGTTTTTCAAGCAGTGAATGGATCAAACTACTCCAACTGAGAGAATCAAAAACTCTTTCCCCTGCAGCTCATCAATCCTACAGGTAAGTCAGGGTGGCCTTTTGGTAGGAAAGGCTTTGTCCATTTTTCTGGTGTGGAACCAGTTCTGAATCTGCTACTCTGAAGTGACTCAGAAACAGGAATATTTTAGTGGCATACCCAGTTGTTGGCATGTACCTCAACTAAGTATGAGCAGATGCATACATGGGGCACAGCCTGACTCCCCATCTCCTGGCAAGTCCCGAGGCAGCTCTGCAGGTACCAGTCTGACTCTGTTCATCATGTCACCATTTAGTTATTCTTTTGGGCTAGAGCTTTTTAGGTTTGCACACCCTCCAGCTGCTGGGAAACAAGGCAGGTTGTGTTCAATACTTAGCAGAGAAACCACACCAACAACCCTGATGGATGAAATCTGTACTGTCCTAAGGAGCAACACGAAGAGCTCATAAAAAACCTTCAGCAAATTTACTGCCCGAGTGTTTCAGCATGGTTCTATTAAACTCTATGAATTATCAATTTTAAAAACTGTAGCAGTTCCAAAACAATACTTAAATTGCAGCTCTTCACACTTCAGTCTTCCAAGAGGTCGTGGCTCTCTCACTGTAGCTGTGAGCTGCCCCTTCTTACTTTTGCTTTTCAGTAACAATGGACAACATTTAAGTTTAACAAATTCTGTGAATACTATTAGAAACTGTAGCTAGAAACACAGCACTGCAAGCAACTCTTTTTAATACTAAAGTCCCTTATTTTACCTTGGCAACTTCCTGTGTCATTTTGACTAGTGTGAAAAACTCGTTGCGTATTCCAGCAAGGCCAGTCTGCTCGAAAACACACTCCCGAGCTTGTGCCAGCATCATCTTCACCAGCACATTCAGCATAGCTGGGCTCATGTCATAGCTTGGGGTGTGAGTAAAAGTCTCCTTTAAGTAGCTTAGGACTCCTGAAATGACAAAATGGGTTTGTCAGCATGACAGAGAGAGAAACAAGGGGACTTAATTCCAGCACATCCCACAGCAATCAGGATTGAAAGGGTATTTTTGAGTACTGCAGGGATTCTTGGGACACATGAAATTAAACTGATCTACAGGTTTTGCTTTGCACTTCCATCAGGCACAGTTCTCAAAAATTACGAACAGGGGAGCAGCAGAAACTGCAAGGTTTGAGGGCACTGCCCTCAGATTTGGTTGAAATAGTTCTTGTGATGGACCATGAAATGGTGCAGAACTGAATGGGACTCGTGTATGTGTGGCTGGGACTTGTATATTTATGGCCAGGGCTTGTTTAGGAGGAAAGCTAAATCTGTATGGCTACAAAGAGGTGACAGCAGAACCTCTGGGTGGAAGGAAAAAACAAATACAAAATGATATATCTCTTTTTCAGAGGCTACTCAGTGCATTGTGTGCCCCAGTGAAAACTCCATTCAAAGCCTATAAGTAAACTAGAACTTTTATTTATTTAGATTTAGTAGGGTAAAAATAAGATCCTTCTCTAGACATTTGGTTCCACCAAAAGACCGGCAACTACAATTTATCAAATTAAAAACAAACACTAACTGTAGTGCAAATATGAAGCAACAGTTTCACAGATGGAAGCACAGCCTTTAGTACACACATCATCCAACTGGTTTAGTGACTTCTACTGACCTGCTAATTGCTGATAACCCTGCAAAAGTGCAGCAATAAGACCTCTGCCTTTTAAGTGTCCCAGCTCCTGTAACTTTACTTCTTGCCACTACCCTCAGTTCTGGCCATGCTGTGCTGTATTTTCCTACTGACAGTTGCTGTGATTTTTCATTTTCCACGTTACACTTGCATCTTAATTTCCAAATTATGGCCACCTCTACCTTTTCTCTGTTTTTGAAAAAACTAAGCCCAAATTTGCCAGCTGCATGCTGATGGCAGCGCCCTGCTGAAAGGAACTGAAAGTACACTGGGGGGAAATACACTTTTATGTTTTGTTTGTTTGTTCTCACCATCCTTCTGCTCGTGCAGGGAGAGCTTTATATACAGTGGGAACCAACAGCAATAGAGTGTTAGTGCAGAGATAGATCTCACAGTACATGCACAGTACATGTCTTCAAGCATTATGTGTGACACAGATGGTACTTAAAAAAAACAACTTAGAAAATCTATGTAAAAACCCCCAACAAAACACAAGCTTACGTAACATATTAGTTCAAAGGATGTGATTCCTTTTAGAATTTCTATTTTTCCTTGCTTGGGACAGAGATTGGTTATTTTGAACCTGCTTGCCTTTGGAAAATAAGTAGCCAACTTCCAGTGAACTGCAACTGTCACCAGAGAATACAGCAAGATTAATTTTTTTTAAGACCCTCAATATGGAAAACTAGGTTTTAAGGATTTTTATCAAGCCTTTACATTGCCTCTGGTACAGATGTGACACCAATGTGCTGGGGAAACAAGGAACAATGAAGCAGTTAATGTCAGGGCTACAACGTGGACCTTTGAACTGCAGCTCACTAATCACTATTCCTTGCCTTTATTGACATTTTCAGACTACAGCTCCAGGTTTAGAATGAAAGCCTGGTCTGAGCTCTTCACTAGGCTGCTTGAATTTCTCTATTCCTCCCTTTTTTGTGTAGTGAGGTCAGTAGGAAATGCAGCAATCTGCAGGATACCAGAAAGAGATTAGGAATGTTGGCATAAAGACCTTCCCAGCATTTTAAAATTTTAAAATGTGTACCTGCAGCTCTCTGAAAAGCATCCACAGCATTCTCCAGTCCCGCCTGCGTCTGCCGGTTGCATCTCGTTCCAATCTGGGTGTAGAGAGCTCCAGTGTTGAACAAAATACTGGCTTTTTCAAGCAACAGATTCTGCTGGCACACAGGGACACCTGTGAAGGAGTCATACCTGGGGAGACAAACAGCAGAAGTGTCCAGATCAGCAGAGCAGAGACAAGGGTGGTTTCATTGTTTTCATTTCTCCTGAGCGAGCAGTGGAATTGCTAAGAACTGTTGAGGGCCGGTGGAAATGAAGATGCACAGAAACACCACTATGGACTGCAAGGACAATGCACACACTGCAAGCCAGAGAACAGCTGTGTCTGAGAGTGTCTTCAGCAGGTTTTCCAGCAGTGCCTCCACGAGGTTGTTACACCAACCTCCGAGGTGCCTGTAAATCATCCCAGGGCCCAGAGGACACGGAGGAAGGACCCACATGTGCTGCTGTTCTCCTGCTCAGATGCTGCCAAAGATCAGCCATGGGCAGGTTCTCCACAGCTTGTTTGAGGTTTCCATTGGCACTTATGAATAGAAATTTAACAGGTCCTCTTGGCTACATGGTAGTCATCTTCTTTGCATCATAAAAATTTTGAATTCAGGGTCAAATCTGGCTCACAGATGTAGTAAATACTCGTCTATAATAAACTAAGTCACTCCTCCTGTCTCTCTTCTGGCCCAAATGGTTTTCTCAACAAATTGAAGGAGTGGAGTGAAGGTCTGACCCATTCCTCATCTGTTCTGTGCAAGAAGGTTCAGAGTTCAGGAAACATCTATAGCTGTCCAAAATTATTATTTTCTCTCTTTTCTCCTGGTATCAACCTGTAGCCCAAATCATGATCTAGCCAATGGTTTCACTGTAAGCGTGAAAGGGGTGCATTGTGTTGAGGTTTACTCTTAACTCTAAAAACATCTGACAACACACACTGCAGGAGTCAGGGGGAGACACACACACTGACATACTTCAAATTAAAGAGCTGATTATTAACAGTGTTCTTGAAGAGGAAAAAAAAAAAAAAAAAAGGAAAGGACTGTAGAGAAGCATGAACTCCACACCTACCATGTAAATAAAACTCCCATGTGTCTGGTGGGTGGGAAGAATCTGTTTTCTACATAACCAAGTTGCAGGAAATAACTCATGAGCATCTCAATGCCAGCTTCGTCCCTGCTGGGAGTGCGGCAGGCCTGGAAACACAAGGCATGAAATTCAGTGTATTCTGCTGAGCTACAGCAGGAGCAAAACACCAAGGAGAAAGCTCAGCCTCCTCTGGACTTCTGCACATCATAGAAATGTGTGGAATCTGAGAACAATAAGCTTAAGGCCATATGGATGCATTCCAAATAGGAGTTTTGCAGCTGCAGAGAAGTAGCACGTAACCTTTAAGAAAGCAAACAGGATCTGTTTGGCAACTCTGAGTTAATTAAATAAAGGCTGCAGGTATTTTATGAAAGTTACAGAGAGTACCTACATTTTTAGTACAATACAGGAAATAATAGTTAGAAATGTCCACCATTCCACTATAATATTTTGCCAGATTAATTCACTTTGACACTCTTCCTGGTAAACTTAATCTACTTTAAAGTGAAAAAAAAAAAAAAAGAGGTAAGACAAGTCTTGGATTTACAAGATTTTAAAAATGGTGTCAATAGCTCTTTGCAGAGCTTCATTTTTTCCTTCACTTTCTCTTTACTCAGCTTGTAAAGCTCTTGGACAATATGAAGATTTGTGCTCCACGTCTCAGAGATGAAGTCAGTAAGAATAAGGTAAGCTCTAAGAAATAATGGCATATTCTGTTTTCTTACAAATGTTATTATTTGCAACTGTAGATTAAAAGACCTCACAGTATGCCATACTTGAACTTACTTGTCTCAGATCCATGAGATCTGCTATTTCATCTTCATACTCAGAACTGTCTTCACTATAATGTTCCAGAATAAAGTCCTAACAACCAAAAGAAAAGGTAAAATACTGAAATAGCTAAAATTAACTTGAGCTTTTTTTTTCTGCAGTTGCAACCAGTACAAAATTCATTCAGGTGTGAACAGTGTCTCCTCCCTTCCAGTTAACAGTGCAGTAACATATAGCAATGGGACTACAAAAAGGCAATATAACTAATAATTTGATAGCTGAGACACAATTTCACTCTGCCATAAAGGAACGAAATGTTTTACATCAACTCCAGCAGGTTTTAAAACACCACCACTTAGTGAGTTTTGAAAGGGGTAAACAGAAGCTGTTACCTAAAATAACAAGGGAAAAAAGTGCCCATAAAAACTTGTTAACAGAAAGAGACTCAAATTCTTGTCAGCTGTTTTAGGGCAATTCCACTTAAAATAACAAAAAATATATAGAAGAAATTTTTATTCTCTTTGGTTTAACTCCACTGTCCCCAAAGCAGGATTTCTTACAGCATTTTCAGACTCCTTGTGCTAGTTACAAAGGAGTAATGAGCCACATACTCGGTAGTTAATTTTTAACATGTTGTGATCTTGGATTTAAGGCAAGACAAAAGAGAAATTGTACATAAATGACTTCTCCTTCTTTAAAGAAATCTGAAATGGAAGTTATTTCTCTTGTCTATTCATTCTGAAATGTGTATGTGAACTTTACCTTGAGGGGGAGTGTAAAGTCCACTTCTTTGGTTTCCTTCAGGCCAAGAGGTACCAAGGGAACACTGAAAGTCTCTCTGTGGAGGGAAAAAAAAAAAGGCAAAAATATTCAGAAATTTGTCTGGTTTAATTACTTTTATTTGATGACAGGCAGTTTGTACACTGATGTGTGTTCAGTGAAAAGTGCATAGTTCATAATAATTCCTTCCTGCCCAAGAAAAATCTGTGACTTCTCAAGGGAGTGAAGAAAGCTACTTGCCTGCACCTTTTTTTTTTTCTTTCATTTAAGCCTATTTTTCCTTCAAGGTACAAAAAGGAGACTCTCAAAGACTGGCTTGCTGCAATTTAGCTCCATGGCTGGGAGGAGATCTGCCACAGCAAGGGCCATGGTAATTATCAGCAGTTATAATCAGTATTTTACATGCTGCCAGTGGTCTCACGTGTGGAAGTGATGGGTGTGCCTAATGCAGGGGGAAAAAGGGCCAAGCAGAGAAACTTTTACAGGGAAAGGAATAAGAAAGCTGAGAAGTCCTTAGTTTCCACACAATGCTAAGTTTTAATCTCTCTAATATCAAAGGGCAATAAGGATGAGAACTGTGACCCAGAGATCAGAACTGCTTCCAGACTGAGAGTTCGAGGAGGTTCAACGTATCTGTTCATCAAGCAATTATAAGGTTTATCTAACGTCCTTGTGTTTCCTGAAAACAACTGTTTGACTTTCTAATGATGGTTTAGAGCATTCCACTGCCACCTACAAAATCCCACAGTCGTTTGTGGTCTTATCAGCAGAGCCAGCTTCTTTCTTACTGGTGAAAATTCCACCTGGGGAAGGTGGGAGCAGGAATGGAGCTTCTTCAGCAGGGGAGGAGTCCTTCATGATCCTCAAAGTGGCTGTGCTCCCTTGAGAAGGATTTCCAGCACAGAGAGCCAAAACATCACTGAAGGCACTGCAAACCATCTCATTTCTGCCCAGGCTTTTAGAAGAAACCTCAATGCTTTTACTACAGGTGATATCAAAACTTTCCCCCAGAAGGAACTGAGAGACATGCAAAAGAAATCCTAGTGATTTAGTGAGTTCTAGCATGACCCACAGTCCCTGGAGACACCAGCATTTGTCATACAAAGGAACTGAATTTCTATTTTTGTCCCAGCTAAGGTGTCACACCCATGGAGCCAACGTCATGGAAGCACTGAACAGTCAGGGAGGTGAGCCTGGACCTCCAGCACTGAGCAGGAACAGCATCAGGCTTCTCAAAATGCAGCTGAGGTGGGTGCAAGGGGAGGCCAACCCAGCAGATTGGTGTAACACAAGGCAGGCTAATCCAGGAACCCATGGGTGGGACCTCCTGGTGACAGCTGTGTGCACAATACAGTCAGAGGGCAGCTATTCATGGCTATCTGCTCTTAAAACCTGGAGAATAAGTGAATTATTTTAGATTTTGAAACATAAAAAGCATTCAGAGCTTAGAATGAACAATAGAGAAGTAAAATACCTTTGAAACAAAGTGGGAAAGTAGGATCAGCAGAGAATAATGAGCATGCTGCTGTCCAGCCTCGGGGCCTGACCTACTGCTCACCCTTCACTGAGAATCCAAATATTTTAAATATTCCTTAGCTAGAGGAAGAAATAGTACTTGTGGAGTCCTGCTCTCATTTCCACAGCCATAACTTTCATAGTGCTCAGATGCACCTATGAAGAGCAGTAAAATCCTGAACGAAAAATAAATATATTTCAAAAAATCCCAAAACAAATTTGCATCCAATTGCTGTCCAACCTTGCCATGGGGGTGGAGGGCAGGAACTTTAGCACAAGTTTCTTTTTAGAAAAAGTTTTTCTTTTAAGAAAAACCTAAACAAAGATATTCAGCATCAAGTCAGCATTCAGCTGAAAGTCACTGGGAATGTGCTTAGTCCCTCTACATTAAGAATTCCTTGTAATCCCCCTGGAAGGTAATGCCCAGCTGAGGACAGTGCCAAGGGGGCCCAGACCTGCAGCATGTAGGCAATGAACACCACCTTTGAAGTTCTGCCTTTGAGGAATCCACTGCAATTTAAAACTTAGTGGAATCTTGGAAAAGTCCAACTTCACCTGTTCAGAATTTCCCTACTTTAGCTCCCCAATTTGGGAATTTCAGTCCCTGAAGGGCACAAACTAAAGATGTTAAACCTGGTCTGCTCTGAACAACAAGACAAGTGCTGTACTTCTCTTCTCCAGCTAAAGAGAGGACTGTTTCATGCACCACACTTGAGAAGAGGTATTATTATATCACTTTGTTCACTCCAGAATGCACTGAGCCAATCAGCTATCCCAGCCCTGGGAATTCTGCTGAGTGCCACCTATCCCCAGTGCAGCCCCCAGAGCTTCCAATTCTCGGGGCACCCTTCTCTTCACAGGAACTCCCAGCCTAAGGATTCGTGGCACGTACCTTTGCCTTGAAAGGCAAACACGCAGACTAACCCTTAGTCAACAAATCTGCCATCAAATATGTTCTCTTCCTATCAAGCTCCGTGTTCCTTCACATCATTATTGCCCAACATTCACACCTACTTAGCAACAATTTCGTTTCCAGGGGAAAACAGAAGACCTGTTAATAATTGGCTTCATACTTACTCTGCATTTTGATAAACTTGAACTGAGATATTTAGTCCTTCCAGCTCCTCCTTTAAGATCTGCAGGTCTGAGTTCACAAAGCTCAGCTCCAGGAGTACCTGCTCTCGTACTTTGTTGTTGGTGGTTGCTCTGCAGAGAGAGAGACATGTCATCCGGTTTATTGCTGGGGAAAAAGTTTTCTACAAGCTTGGTTGACCCCTTGCCAGCATTGTCAGCATTTTAAACATTTTTTTATCTCCTTAAGAGATCATACAAGACCCCATGTTTCAGAATTTATTAGGATTTTCTGTCAAGGGAGTGCCTGGGATAGTTTCCAGACAACAGCACACAGCCCCAGAAGGTTTGCTATATATGCTCCCTTTTTTGTGTGTGATTAAGGGTCAGGCTTATTCTCAGATACATTAATCAACAAAACTAAAGCATCTTAAACAGAGGCACAATGCGATTTTCAGATTATGTGAATTCTTTTCCTGGAAGGGTGGAGGTGGGATGAGTCAGGAGACCTTTTTTCAAAAGATATGTCCCCATTTTATAAACTGAGTCAAACTCTGTTGAGATTTCTGATCTTAAAAGAAAGCAACTTTCCTATAAAACAGTTACTATAGAAAGATCTACTGGCAAAGAGATTTCTTTTTAATACAAGACAACTTCCTCTATAATTTGATTTTGCTGGATGTAAATATAATTTTTTTTGTTTCTGGTTTCCTTTGCCATTTACGTATTTAAATGACAACATTCAAACTGCAAGCACAGTGGATGTGAATATCCAGCCCCCTGAGCATTTGTGTGACTTTTTGTGTATTCTTACCACAATTTCTAACATGATTCTTCACACAGAGAATTTATTAGAATATTACTCTTTCCCAGAGACTCAAAATAACTGTATCTATAACCACAGTTACGAGTGTAAGAGAAAGGGTCTTAATCTGTATCCATGCTCAAGATACTATACCCTTAAGAGTCCAAACCTTAGACAATAAACTTACTTTTAATTTACAGCATTTTGCATTTATCTTTCAGACAAAATTCACCTTCCTAAATATTTATGAGCAACCATCTCATAAATCTAAGTTCTACTTAGAACAATCCTCCTGTTTTATGGAGTACATTGATGAAGAACTAGTTATTCCAAGGCTAAAAGTTTTTATTTCATATTATAAACAAGTTCTCTCTGAATTTTCTGCACTGTACTTTATCAAACACCTTGGATTGCTTAAATTAAACAACATGAACATTTTTTTGCTGTCACAAGCCAAACCTGACAAACACAGGGTGGGGTGGTGGACCTTCCTTGATGAAGGTAGAACCTCGGAGATAAATGGGCAGGTTTGGATGCTACAGGCATTTTAGTTATGGTGTATCAGGGCTCTGTTTGCTCCAGCTTTCTATCCTCCCCAGGAGGGGTTCTGACGCCTTCCTCAGAAACCCCAGAGCTTCATCCAGGTCAGCTTCTCTCTTGCTGGGAATATCCATGTCAATTCAGAGTTCCTTTGATTACCTTTCATGTTTTTTTGCACTGCAGACACACTTTGTACTGACAAGCACCAAAGACAGCTCAGTGTGATAACACAGATCCACAGAACTCTGCTTAGGATTCAACTTTAACTCAGAGTGACTTGCAGAAATTCTAAAAACAAAAGTCTCTGCACTGTATGGATCATTTGCTTCAAGCCTAACATTTCCTTTCAGCAGTGAGGAAAGAAACCTGCATTGCCACTTTTTACTCAAATCCTGCAGAAGGCTTCTTGAGGACAGCAATTGGCTCTTTTGGTTTTAGACCCTGATGAAATTCAAACAGAATCTGAAAACATAATACTTGTTTATGTTTTTCCTTAGCAGACTGTAAACACATCCAGTCAACTACCTAATGGTCAGATTACGTCTGATATTCCTTCTTTGAAACAACCAGCAAGTTGTAATAGCCCACCAAGTGTAAATCCATTTTTAAATTTCTAAAAACTTATTTCTAAAGTGTCATCCTCTTTCCTTAAGTAGGCTTCATTCCCACTCCTCTAAAGAGCAACTTCAGTATTTCAGTAGATAACACTGGCAACAGAAGTTAAAATTCAGGACATCTTAGGCTGAATGTTACCAGTGTCACATTAGACACTACTCACCTCTTTAGCCCTTACAGCACACTCCTCTCCTGAGCTGACAAGCAAAAGCATTACTCAATGAACAGTGTTCCCTTTCAAAAGCAGGTGTAATAGTTTTGTTCAGCATACAAAAGGTAGCAAAAAAACCCTCTAAGTCTAATTTCTGAAGTCAATTACCAGAAAACAAAGCAAAACTAAGTCAGTCACAGAGGTAAAGCTACCTAAATTTTCAGCCTGCCACCTCTCTTGCAAGAGTGGACATGAAGGCAGGTGACAGGCAAAGGGCAACTTATCAATTAATTGGTAGGTTTAAGAAAACCGAGTTTATCCAAGGACTTCCCCTTCTTTAAGTGGACTCACTGCATTTTGTTCTTGAAGACCCATTGCTGCTCCAGTTGCAGAGAAGCAGACACTACAGGAGACTACTGCAGATGGAAACTGAGAACACCTTCAGTTCTTTTGTGCAGCAGAGGGATGGATTGATTGTTGGAAAGCTGCAGCACTGTTTGCTCACCCTTAAAACAGGGTCAGCACAAGGCTCTTCCTATGGGGACAGCCACATGAGAAACCAAGTCCCTAAAAAACCTGGTGCACAAAATATAATTGATGAAGAGCAAAATCTCTTCCAGTTGCCTCAAAATTTAGCAGAATTTGGTGGCAACTGTAACCTAGCTCAAATCACATGTGTGCTACATCACTGCCACATGGAAAAAAGAAGGCAAGTGATGGTGCTTTCCACGGTAGAGCACATTGCTGAAGAATCTTGGAAAAAGCAACAGAATTCCTTTATTTGATCTGAGGTGTGAAAGGACCCATTCCGATGTTCAGCAGGGTTCACCTGCCATCATCACCAGCAATAAAGCTGAACAAAGAGAACGACCTAAGACGGTCTAACACTCAGCTCTTTGCCGCAACAAAGCAGCGCTGAAAGGGCACTGGAGAGCAGGTAAAGAGGCTGCGGAGCCACAGCTGGAGAAGACCTCGGAGAGGTTCCCAAAGCGTCCAACAGGAATTGCTGCAGCGCTGGGCAGACTCGGGGAAAGCAACAGCGAAGGGACTTGAACGAAATTAAAAGAAAATTCAAAAAATTGTAGGAGGATTAGGAAGCCGTGACGCACCTCAAAAGATTCTCAGCACCAGCTCTCATTCGTACTGCTCTCAAGATCTGTTGGTTTAGGACAGCTCTTTGATTTTGCAGTTTGCTTCGCCCGGTCTCAGCAAGAGGATTACATCCCTAGAATTAAGAAGACAAGTTTTGTTGTTGTTGTTAGGCACTTGAGAGAGAATAACAGTGAATTTAAAGGAACGTTAATGGCATGGGCTCTGTATGAATACAAATTAACTACATTTACATCAATGACGAACGACTGACAGTGTTTCTTATCTCAAACTCGGTCATTAAAAGCGAAGGAGACACCATGATCACAGTATTTAACATTAAAAACCAGACAGAAAGTATTTGTTGTAAAGCTTAAGTACACATGCACAGTCTCCCCTAAAAATGTTTTCAAGGCATGTTGCAAATACAATCCAATTTGACAGAACATATGACGTTTCTACATTTTCCTTCCCCTCCTTCCCTCTCTTTACATCTCAAACTCGCACAAATGCAGCTTCACAGGGTAAGACGACGATTTAACCCCCAGGCACTCATCAAATTAAGCGCTTAAGAAGTGTGAAATCCCGAATATGTGCATATCTTACACAGAAACCACTGAAACCAGTGTTTGAACAGGACTGAGCCATTGTATTCTGGGGAGCACTGATAAACTGAAACTGTCACAGATGAATAGCGTGTTTGGCTTTTTTTCTTCTTTAAGGGAAACACAATTTAACACCTTTTTAAATAGGCTGGAAGTTTCCCTTCCACACTTTTATTCTTTGCCTCTGCCACTCTTTTTTAAAAAGTATCCTGTGCCTTTGACTATTAACCCTCCCAGCCAGCCAGCGCATCCCTGCAGCCTTAACTGCTAATTCTGGAGCAAAGAAAACCTCTCTGTTTTAAAGGCTTGTCCTTAAATAATGTCCTTTAGAGTGGCCTCACCGGGTACCATTAAAAAGCTTATCAAAGTCCTACTGGAGTGGAGGAGGCTCAGATCTTTCCAAGATAAGTCCTCTCTCAACTCCTCCAGACACTAAATTATGCACTATTTTGAACATCTCCCTCTCAGGGTTGAGAAGAAAAAAATGATTTTGATATAAAAGCATTAAAAAATTTCTCAGCAAGCTCTAATTATGAATGCTCAAGCAATGACGTATCAGCACAACTCAAGCAAGTATTTAAACAGAACACGAAATTCTAATAATCTACTTGAAGTTCAGCTCTTTTTTGGGTTGTCAAGGGAAAGCAAAGTGACTTGACAATAGAGAAAAAATAAGTTGATGAAACCAGATCACACTAGTTCGACTCAGAAAGCCCACGGCCCCATATTGTTAATTTTAAATCACTAGTTTGACAAGTCTGTGATAAACAGGTGAAACGACAGAAAGCTTGTGCAAACATCTTCAACAGCACCATTTGCCAGACAACCTGAAAAAACACACCACAACGAACGACTCTGGTCGCAGAGATGCTTCTGCACTGAAATACCACTTTGCAGCAGAATCCCACAGCTTGAGAAGCCACTCACAGCAAGCACAACACACAGAAGGTGAACTTCTCACTGTTGGGGACACACGTGGAGCAAACTCAGTCACCTCAGAGTCAAAGTAATCCTTCCCCAAATACCTGGTGCTCCTTTACATGCATTGCACACAGAGACAGAAGCAAGGCACACTTCGGTGTACAACATGATCTTGGAGACACAAGTTGCTTTCTGCTCTTAGCCTGTCTCTTTTTCTGGGATGAGCCATTTTCCCTACTTGGCTTTTTCTTCATTTGGTGCTGTATAATCTTTTCTGCTTCTGGTATTCAGAGCCTTATCTCCTTCCATTCTATCCATGCCATTTTCCATCTGAACCACACCAATGACTTCCTCTTGCTCTTTGCATTCACTTTGAATGCTGGATTGTCATCTCAGGTCTGCCATCTCCATAGTCCTGCTCAAGTACTTTCCTCCAATTTGTCTCTTGACCATTTAGTCCAACCATCCTTCCTCCATGTACCTTGCCTTGCCCTTCTCTTCATTTTTTTTTTCTGTAAGGCTGCAGCTTCCTCCCTGTGTACCAAACATGCTTGATGACATGATTCAAACACTTTTTTTACACCTCTGCCTCTGGGGTATTTTTCAGGAAGAGAACTGCCTGATTCCCAAACCCATGAAGATCCCACAAGTGGTCTGCTCACTCCAGTGACCCTCTGATCAAGCCCCAGCCCAGCAATCAAACAAACTCCTAATGAACAAGAAGTGTTAAAAAAGGCAATAATCTTGAACTCTATAAAATGTTGCCCTGCATTTCAGGTCCAGGCACCAATGTCTGGAGGAACCTTCACTGCAAAGACAGCCCTGGGTCCCAGAAGGACAAGGCACTGAGGTCTCTGCGTCACCTCCAGTGTGCCTGCAAGTGCCACAGTTTGGATGAAAGGCTTCCCGTGGACAGAGGACTCTGTTTTCAGGATACCCTCACCTGTTTGCAAGTAAATGCCTCCCATTAACTTTGCAAAGCCTACAAGGAAGGAATATATTGGTTTTTGGAAAAGGTTGCCTTTTACATTTCCTGCACAGGGGATGAGGACACTCAGCTAGTTTGAGTTCATTTGCAGGTTTAAACTCTTTATTGTATCAGGCTGCCACAAAACTGATGGGTAGAGGACAGGGAAATAACCAATATCTAAATAAAACACCCAAAATATGAGAAAAAACACAATCTGGAAAAGATATCTCCATGTGAAAAGCAAAAATTCTGTGTACTAAAAAGTTATTTAATATGCAGGTTCAACCAAGTGCTTAATTTTGCTTTCCTCAATGCAGAGCATCCCGTTCCCAGACAGCATTTCTCTCTGGTTCACATTTAGACAATCCCAAGAATGTTCATTACAATCCCATTCAGTTCATTACAATATATGGAAGACAAACATCCCAGTGGCTTCCACACCTGCTATTTTGTTTCTTGTCAACAGGATACCAGATGCTTCATTTAATTACTGTTTATTTCTTTGCCAAGCCAAGCAAACCTGGAGAGTAAACTGGATTCTACTCTGGCTTATACACTATCAGTAAAATTATTCATTAAATAGCAACAAAAGAGTGGTTATTATTAAAGAAGTTGTTAAAAGGACCAAGAATGGAGCATGGTTTAAGCTTTCATTGCATGCATTTTTGGGGGAAATAAAAGCTAAATTGGGCAACAGCAGAGGGCACCCGAGGGAGCCTTAAAATCCCTCAATCTAAGGGGCTCAGGCAGTACCTTTGTGGTTTTCCAAGTTTAGGCTCCAGGCCTTGAGAAATTCCCTACCACAAAGGGCACGCAACATGGGGCTGGGGAAAGCATGGCAATAAAGCAGCAGTTGGATTTCATTTGGGTGTCAGGAAGTTCCTTCTTCAAGAAAATGTCAGAAACTTTTGGACACAAAAACCATGACTGACAAGCAATGAGTAACAGCAGTGAGTATCTGAAATTAGGATAAATATTATTTACAAAGTAGTGGTCTGAACCTTTAAGGTGAGTCACTGTCTGAAGGTGACACAGAGTTGAAATTGGGTGTGCTTCAGTAAGAAAACATTCCTTGCCAGCCAGTGCAACCTGTGCTGCTTGTCAGGCTCAAAGATGTATGCAAATGGCCCTGTCCCCCAGATATTTAAACATGAATGTATATAACTTATACACATAACTCCTCTGGCTGTAACAGCATCTGCAGCAAACAGCATGATTCACATCTGTATTTCTAGGACTGATCCCAAGTCCTGCTAAATTGTTATTACCTTACCTTCTTCCAGTACTATAATTAACATTTGTTTTTGCATATTTCTACTAGTTCAATGTTGAAAATTTAACTTTATGCTGCAAGTCTTTCAGAGGCACAAGTTTTATCTGAGAGGTTTGTTGTTGTGGAGTTGGTTTTGATAAAAAAGGAGTACAAGATCTGGTCTTCCAGAGCCAAATCTACTTGCACCATGAACAAGTATTTTATAGTTTTACATGCCTGCCCCCAAAAATTGATATAAAGAAATAAGTATTGTATTAAATTCCAAAGATTAAATTCCAGTGCAATACCCCATCTTGTCACACCACTCACCAAACAAAATTAAAATTACTATTTCACCAGAGACCTCTGCCTCCTGACTAACCAAGTTTCAGATGATTCCTTGTTTCACATGAAGGCCTACTTTCGGTTTAAGGTTTTATGAATTTGTATATGATGAGTGGATAAGCGATGACAGGGGTTATGACTCATGGCAATATTGTTTCTATCCTGCCAGACAAGCAGAAAGAGAACAAATAGGCAAATAAATATTCCCCTGTCGATGCTAATGCTGATGGTTGCCTGGCTACTAATGACTTCAAAAGAAGCCCATGAGCTAAAGCCCAGTGGAAGGACAGGTGTAGCAGGTTGGTAAACTGATACATTAACCACAGCTGGGGGGAAGCCCTGCAGGAGAAACCCCAAAAGTTAAGCAGCGAGTTAATCAGCAAAGGGCTGATTCACAAGCTGGTTACCATACCCATCTTCTTTTTGTGCTTCATTTAGGGAGCTGCTTGCTTCCTGATTTGAGCCTTCTGCCCTGACAAGGGGCACTAATACAGAATCTGTCTTCCTGAATCATCAGCTTGGTCTATGTGCTAAGTATCTAAGCTCCCAGACGGAACCAAAGCTTTAAGAAAGGGAAGGGAAAACAAAAATATGCACCTTCAATCACTGATCAGAGTAGAGATGCACTGAACTAGCTGTCCTGCTGCTCTGCCTCCATGCAGCAGAGGGGACTGCTATCCCAAACACCCAAACTGAAGCTGGAATGCTTCCTGTGGAGCCAGCAAATGCCTGCAGAGCTGCAGGAAAGGTAACCTTGGAAAATAAGCTATGGTTTCTTCTTACTATTTATTGCAACTTCCTGACTGATGAGGGGAATTTGAAGTTTAGGTTAGCGTAAGGTGTTACAAAGCAGTAAGCCAAGGTGGGGAAAATACAAGAATAAGAACTTGCTGGATTGTCTCTTCCTTGCTCTGCCCCTACCCACCAAAAAAAAACCAACCAAAAGAGCAGGCAGGTATAGCCCTACCAATAGATGATCAGTGGATCCTGTGACTGGAGGAGTATTATAAATACCACGAGTACTGTACATTGGTGTCTTTCAGGGATATTTACTCTGTGAAAACTTCCTGGTCAAATAGGGTGGTGTGCTGTAATGGAAAAAAAAAAAAAAAAAAAAAAAAAAAAAAAAAAAAAAAAAAAAAAACCAAAAAACAAACCAAGGGGAGAGCAGCCTGAAAGAGAAAACTGCTTCTCTCCCAAGAACTCAGAAGTAACTAGGAAGAAGTCAGAGGGGCAAAGCAATCCACAGAAGACCTAAAGAATAACTTCCCCTTAGGTGGGAGAAGAATCTCATACAAGTCAAGTGGCAACAAGGACAGACACGCTTTAATTACTGCTGGTCTGCTGAAAAATCCTTCCTGTCTAAATGCCTTGCTTGACTTTTAAACCAAATTGTTCTTCGCTTTTATGATTAGTTTTGTCATTATTTTCATAGGAGGAAAAAAGGCTGGGGGCAGAATTTGGCTGGATGTGCAGGATATGCATGGCTGATCCAGAGGCTGCTGCCACTAATGGGGAAAGAATGTGGAACTCCACACAGAGGAGGTCAAGGTACAGTCCAAGAGCACTCACAGCACCCAGGAGCACAGGAACAGTTTGCCCTGGCAATGCACACTGCATTCAGCCATCCACATGGCCAAGGTAAACTGAACAGCAGCACAACCAGTTTCCTGGTGCATTATCGTCACAGAAATTACAAAGTGCCAGGCAGAAGTTCCATGTTCTTCTTGATAAAAAAGTAAGGTGCTTCCTCCACTTTGCCATATCCTCTTCAGGACACAAAAAGAGAATTGTTGGTGGTATTTTGCTTCTAAAAGTAAAATCCTTCTCACAGGTTCAGTTGCAGTTAATCAAATGGTTAAAGAGGGTTGTTTCTGAAGGGAGATATAAGATGAAGGGAATGGGGACAGCAGTGACAGAGTTACATATACAGCCTGTGTAGCTGCACAGGTGGTAATCTTAAAATTCCATCATTAAAAAAAAAAAAAAAACCACCACCAAAACACACACAAGCATCTGAGACAGCTCAAAACATATCATAGTTTTAAGGAAATTTTAATTTTGCATATATAAATGATAAGTCTTTACTGTGGAGATAATGGAGAGAGATGGAGTAAGAGAAAGAGGAAAAGGTTCCTCCAGAGGAGCTCTGACATCACTGGAAAGGACGGGGAAGGGTAAGTCTGAGAAGGGGTGCAAGTGAAGTGCAGTAGCTGCTACCCATCACACCTCAGACTCACCTGGCAGAGTGACTTTCTAGTGACAAAGCAGGAAACAGAACTGTGCACCTGTGGCCTCATTTCTGGCCCTTAGTAAGAGCCAGTCATAGTTTTACAGAGCCCCCTTCCTACATTAAAAAAAAAAGGCACCAAACAAGAATGAAGTAAGTTGCTTTGCATACTGCAACTTCAAAAAGTATAATACACAAAAGGGCACTACAGAGACTTTGAACATACTTCCCATAGTAATCCATGCATCAAAAGAAAATATCAAGAGCCTAAAAACCAAATGGATACTTTATGGACTGCTCCCTTTTTCATCAATTATGAAACTTCATTGTGCACAATGTTCTTAGAAGGCATGGAAGGCAACCTCATTGTGTAAATAGTGCTTGGAAGCCCTTTTGTGAGCAGGACTGAGCAAGGCAGGTGTTTTCACCTTTCTCCACTGCTTACAGAATTAAAGGGTCAATTGAGTAAAAGTATTTTGACCTGAAAATATAAGAATTAACCCTGGAAATTGATGGGATTCCGCACCAACAAAAACAGTAAATCAACCCTCAGATCCTTTCAGGAAAACAAAAAGTAGTGTGATGTCAAAAGGGAGGGGAAGGCAATACCCAGGTGACTCAATGGGGAGAGGGAAGAGCCACGGAACACCCATTCACAGCTCCATCACCAGCTTCAGTCACATGAAATCACCTCGCACATCATTCACAGGGACTTGTAGGGCCTAAGGATAGTGTGTCCTTGAGTTTGCAGCTCGTATCCGTTCGAGGTTTCAGCAGTGGCATTGTTTTGGGGTTTTTTTGTTGTTGTTGTTTTGTTGTTTTTTGTTTTTTTGTTTTTTTTTTTTTTTAATTGGTTGTTTTGGTTTTTTGTTTGTTGTGGGTTTTTTGTTTGTTTGTTTGCTGGGTATTTCCCCCCCCTTCACCTGGAACTATTGAATCAGAATTAAAGCTCTAATCTTTAACGCCATTCAACTAATGCACTACAAGGAATACAGCTTTCCTGCTTACTCTTAGGGACAGAAGGCTTTGAGAAAGTGGCCTAACCTAAAGTTTGTAACTTTAATAAAGACACTTACGAGGTGGTTGAACCTTTCAAAGTTCTGAGGGAAGAATGTTTCACTGCAACACTAGCTCACTCAGATTTTATCAGATTCCTATTCATTTAAGACATAATGAAAGGGAGGAAAGATGCTTGTGATTAGGTATAAAATTGATTTTACAGTGTTTTCACGTATGAGAAAAAGTTCATTTCTGTCCAATGGGCTTTACACTGGTCTAATGGTGTTTCAATGACCTTAACTGTAAAGTGTAACAATTTAACTTAAAATAAACTCAGTCATTTAGCAAGACTGAGTGTAGCAGATAATACTCTTATGACCTGAAACACAACTTGGCAACTAAGCCTCACTTCGTCCTTATCAGTTAAAAACAAAGAGGTGGACGAGTTGATTTATTTAACTTCATGAAAAGTTAACTTGTTTACTAACATGCCTCAAGGCAGTGTATAAACTTCCCATAGTTCAGAAAACATAGCTCTGAAAACTAAGTAATTACAGCTTTGCCACACTTCATGACTTCCTGCTATGGACTACTAAGAAAGAAGTGATTTACTCACCAAATGTTACAGCAGAATTACACAGATGACGAAGCCAAAATCGGCCAGTTCTGTTTCAGTCTGTCTAATTATCTACCAGCTGGTACTGTTTCCTTGCAGCATGGCTGGCACGGGTAAAACTTGCCCCTTTTCAGCCGCAAACAATTCCTCTGCTAAAGGGCAATACTGTTGCTTAAGCTCCTGCAGGTTTATGAATTTGGTAAACATCGGGGGGAAGAAAGTCAAACAGACCGGAAAGAGGGCAACAAAGCAAAGCATCTGTGTCCCCCTACCATGTAATCCAGGTCGTCGCGGGGGTGTTTTTATGCCGAGGTGAGCAGCAACAAACTGAGGTACGCAGCTGTTTTTTCCTGCTTCCCTCCACAGAACAGACAGCTCATGGTCTCGGACCCAGAACCTACACCAAAACCCCCCGTCTACCCACACCCCGACTTGAAAACTACGGACAAAAGCTACGGGCGCTGAGAACTTAAAAGCAGCGAGGACCTGCCGAAGGAAAGCTCCCCGAAAGCGGCGCTTACTGCCCTTTACCTGCGGTGAAGTTCACGGGAGCCCCCGGGCCACGCTGCGGGCGATACTCGGCTGTAATTACAGCTGTGCAGAAACAGCTCGGGTGCGGGTTATGGCATAAGCCACCCACTCAGTCCCACAAGTAATTAGGGCAGATGTTCATTAAGAACTTCCTAACGAGCCTGTTAACTTCGTTGCCTTACTCCAGTAAACTTTCTTACCGCGACGGAAGGCAGTTTACTAGAGAGCGAGCGAGGAGGGAACAGGGAAGAACGAGGAGCCAAAAAACAAGGCGGGGGGGGGAAAGTAAAGGCGACAAAAAGACGGCAAGCAAGTGGAATTTCACTCCTTTTGTAAAGTTACGACTGCTCCTCTTCTTCAGAAGCAGCGAAGGGCCGTCCGGCACGCTGCGGAGCGCCCCGCCGGCTCCGGACAGTCCTTCTCTCCCCCGGCCCGACTCCAGACGGTCCCTCTGTCCCCGGCGGGTCCCTCTGTCGGCCCGATTCCGGACGGTCCCTCTGTCCCCGGCGGGTTCCTGTCCCCCGTTCCCGACTGCGGCCGGTCCCTCTGCCCCATCGCCCCCCAAAGCTGCTCCCCTCCGCCCAAGCACAGAGCCCAGGACGCTCCGCCGGGACAAAGCAGACCTTGAGGGGAGCGCCAGCCCTGAATCACCCCCATGGGGAACTGCCCCGGGCAGAGAACCCCTGGACCACACAGCTCCCCGCGCTCCTCACCTTGCGAAAGTAGCCGTCCTCGGCCGGCTCCGCCGCCTGACAGCCATGGGGAGGGAGGGCATCTGTCATCTCCGGGCTGGCCAGCGGTCCCTCCACGGCTGCGGCGAGGAGAGGCGGCTGTGCGGAGCCGAGACCTGCGGAAATGCCGCCGCTGCCCCGCCCGGCCCCTCCGCGGCAGCTGCGGGAGGAGCAGCCCCGCCCGACCCGCAGCCTGGACCGCCCCGCAGCCCCGCCCGGCCCCGCCGAGGGGATTGCGGCAGCCCTGGTGGGGTGATGGAGGACCCGCTAGTGCGGGGATGGGCTGTGGTTGAGGCTGATGGAGCGCGGAGCTCGGCGGTGGCTCAGCCCGCCCCTGCCCGGACCGACCCGCAGCTCCTGGGGAGCTCCACGACAGCTCCGGGGTCCGCCTCGGGGAGGGAGGTCCCCCGGGGGCTGCCCCGCAGCGAGGGCTCGTTCCCCCCAGCGGGACGCTCCCAATGTCGGGGGTGCCCTCGGTCACCTCGGGGACACATCATGTTCTGGAGGTGTTCCCCGGTCACGGCGGGGGCACACCGGGCTCCGGGGGGCTGCAGCCCGGCAGAGGTCCTGGAGCCCGCGGAACTGCAGCTGCTCCGGCGGGACCCCTGGTAAGGGCAGGGGTATCTCGGTGAAGGGCAGGGCCGGCCCCGGGCTGGGAGCCACCTCAGCGGTCGAGAGAGCTGTCTGAAATGCTCCCTTGTGTAACCAGTTTCGCTAATGCCACTGGACACTCGTGTAAGGAATCTGCCGGTATTGGTTCCCATCCCTAGCCATGCCTAACCTGCAGAGCTAGATGGGCATTTAGCGTTGAAAGATGCAATACTTACATCGGTATTACCACACTTGGCTTCTTCCCCACCCCCCACCTTCTTTTATCTATTTTTTATCTTTCTCAGAATTATAGTGATGTTGTGTCATGCAAAAAATCTGCATAGACAACATTTCTTTATCAAACGAAAAAATATCCCTGGAATTACATTTTCAACAGAAACCTTTGAAAACACCGGTATCTCCAGAAAGTTATGCAGAGCAGGCCGATGAAACTGTGTGTCCACTGCATGTTTTTAAGGAACAAGACTAGAGTCAGCAACTCAGGAATTGGGATCCAAAGACTTGCTGTCTGGAAATTCAGTTAATTTTGTCCTTTGAGATGTTGTTCACTCTCACCCCAGTACTTTTTTTTTTTTTAAATAATTCTAAAGATTCTTGGATGAATGAATGAAAATATATGTTCAATAGAAATATGTAAAAGCAAGAAAGTAGTTTAACTTGCTCCAATTTCTGATTTGAGAGTGTAATAGTGTTTTATATTATTTTTATGCTATTAGAAAATGTACTTATCTGACAAAAAGGATTTTAAAATTTAAATCTTATATTTAAATCAGTGTAAAACTCCAATGCAATATATAGGAATTAGTCTGAGATAAATGAGTGATCTGCCAGTGTAGGCTGTGCTGACACAATCTGGCAATTAAAACAGAATTAATGTGACCACCTTTTGTGACTTTGCCCTGCTGTTACTGGCTTTACTGAAAACTCCTGTCATTGAAAGGCTACAGCTATTACTCCAAATAAAGTCCTAAGGGCCCGTTGTCAAGCCAAAGGCTCAGTTAGCAACTGTGACGATTATCATAATTACTCTTAAAACACAAATCTGCAGAAGTTTCTGCACAATACAACACCAAAGACAACCTCTAACATAACGCTGATGACAAAATGCAGCCTTTCTTCGTTGCTAGTGGACTCTTTGAATAAAGCAAAGTCAGCAGTGCCACACGCAGTGAGTTTCTACAGCAAATTCAGGAGGTGCCAGGGAGCTCTTGCAGATTTCTTCCCCCATCTGAGGTGCTCAGCGCTGCCACAACTGCCCGGTCAGACTGTGCCCTCCTCTCCCTCGGATGAAGGGAACTTCATCAGACTGCTTTAGGACTGGCACCGTAGCTGTGAAATAAGTCACTGTAAGTTTTGTCTGCATGAGGTGGCAAACATGCCCTCCTTGCAAACGGCACACACTGATTGTATGGTCTCGGTAGGGCTGAGCTGGGTAATGACTGGGTAGAAGTGCTCTCTGACCCTGGAATGTAAATTGCAGCTTAGAACATTCCAAAACCTGGTTTACCCTCAAAAAAACCCCATGTCCTTGCTATTCTCACCATCCTGGCTCCAGTAGCTTTTTGGTTGCTGTTAGAAATCCTAAATAGAGTTGGATTTATACCATGAACTTTCTCAGTTCCTCATGATTACATGAATCAAAGGTTTAGTTGCACATTGTAAAAATTAAGGATTATAGCCTAGAAGTGTAGACTAATGCACTCAGAAAATGGGGTCTATAAACACAGCTGTTTGGTTGATATTTGTCTTTAATATTAGAAGAGAGTGAACTCAGTGATCTGGTTCACTGGACACAGCACTACCTCTAAGAAAACATCAAATGCATAAGAATCTGCATCCAAAGAATATCCAAATATCGGTATGTGGTGCCTGAAGTGTTGAGTTTGAAAGCAATGAATCTTATCTGTGCACCAGATCTCTCTCCTAGTTTTGCAGTACCGGGTGCTCTCTGGCTTTGTGTATTTTCACAGATAAACCAGCCAGGTGATCTGTGCCCCTGGAAACGGGCACAGCAAAGGCAGAGCTTGAGTTGTCCCGGATTTTCTCATAAAAGTAAAGGTAAGAGGGACCAGAACTGGGACCCGAGTCTGGGCAGCCTTTCTGCAGGCACACTATAGTATATAGGATAAACATGTACGTATTTTGAGTATGTTTGCATTGCTCCACTTGTTCTTCTCCTCAGTAGTTAAAAATCTGTGTACTTAAGGACAATATGTTACCTCTTTGTGTGTGTGTGTGTTAATTGTATTTTGGTGTATTTTGTATGTGTCTTTGGTGTATTTTTGGTGTATTTTATTGGCTTTTGTGTTCGGTGCTTTAAAAAACGAAAATCAGCACTTTGTAGAAGCTGAAGCAAGGCCTCAGGATCTGTGCCTCAGGTGACTGTTTTGTCAACAGATACTGCAGCCCAGGACAAACATTCAGGGGAACATTCCCATTACGTGCAAGATAAGACAGAGGTGAAGTCAAACTGTTTGTCTCTTCTTGTTGTTTTATGAAAACTAAAAACGTCGTATTTTTGTATTTCCTGTATTTACGTTTTCAGGGTTTTTTTTCTTTAATGTCATTAAAAAAAAAGGAAAAGTAAATTAATCAAAATTTTGCTTCCTTTTATAGATTGATTATACCAATTTTAGCCTGAAGTTCCAGTGACTTGGATATCTTTGATCAACAAGAAATTAAGTATTTGAAGAAATAGTTTTAAATAATAAAACTAAAGGCTTAGGAAGACACTTCTATGATACTAAGATACTTCTATGCTGACCTTCTTGATGAACCAGTTCAGAAACATGTATTGAAAACTAAAATCTGAAGTCCACCTATGGCTTAAGGACTCGGTTTCAGCCTTACGGGCACTAGTAAGTATGTGAGCTTTAATTAAAAAATGCTGTGGTTTTTTTCCCACCGGACAAACAGTATTTTAAACGAATCAGATCTGCTAATATTTTGGTTTCATTGCAATTAAAAATAAAAACATTGGCATTATCGTCTTATTTAGCATCTACAAATAGCAGTTGTCACTTGGTTTAATAATTGTAAACTAGAGGGAGAGTTTACCATGGAGAAAGAAATACCACTGGAATGCAAAAGTAATTCTAATCTGATAAAAGCCTTAAAGGAGAAAAAATTTTCAATATTTGATTACCTAAACTGTTTGAACCTATCAGATAAGACACTCCAAGTGTTTTCTGCCAACATTGTGCAAAAAAAGGGTTTGTTTAAACCTGTGTTAAGTCAAAGTCACGTAGAATTGAGTGTTTTGAAACAATTATTTCTGAAACAAAGGGAAACAGCAACTGAGTTAATAACTCATTTCGCCACTGTACGTTCCAGGTGAGTGCTTGCTAATCAGTAATGATGACCAAAGATAATGCGTGTAGATATGTGTCTGATATCTACTACACTGCTCCTAAGTGAATTAGAGATCTAAATGAAACGGAGTACTCCCTGTTTACATGGAACCGTGTAAATATTTCCCGTGGAAACCTGAAACCACATGAAACTCTTCTAGTTTCACTCCGAAAGAAAACAGTTCCATTGTACAAACAAACAGAAATACTTAGAGAATACTCAGCTAAACTTGTGGAAGTCTTATCTGCTCAGGGCAAGAATCTCTCAAGACAATCTTATGACTTGTTTTCAAGGATTTCAAAGAAACTGGTGACTTTTGCCTACAAAAGGTGTGATTTGAGATTATCCCCAGCGCAGACTGATGTGGTTGGGTTTTTTTGGTTATGTTTTTTGAGGGAGGGGGCCGGGGGTTGTAATAGTTTGGGGGTTGTGGTTTTTTTGGGATGTTTGGTGGTTTTTTTTTTATTGTTTTAAAAAATTTACATTATGCTTTTAGGGAATCTGAGTATTAAGGTCAAATGGAAGCTCGAGAAAACAAATTAATAAAAATCGCCATCTGAGTTTCTCACGGGTAACACTGGAAGTCCAGATCCAGATTTTGAACACTGGCGAATACGGGTATTTGTACAAATACACTCAGCAGAGGACTCTCCTGCAGTACAGGACTTCCCGAGGAGCTGCGGAGGCACCTGAACAGTGTCGGGGGATAAAGCTCCTGAGGGGGGGTTGGAACGCTGAGATTTCTACCCCGATTCCTGCGCGCATTCAAACAGCTCGTGGGATGTAGGGGAGGGGTGTGTCGGCACTGATCGATCCCGGAGCACTGATCGGTCCTGGGGCACTGATCGATCCCGGCGAACTGATCGGCTCTGATCGATCCTGGGGCACCGATCGATCCCGGGGCACCGACCGATCCCGGGACACCGATAGATCTTGGGGAAGTGATCGATCCCGAGGCACTGATCAAACCCGGGCCATTGATCGATCCCGGGGCTCCGATCGATCCCGGGGCTCCGATCGATCCCGGGGCTCCGATCGATCCCGGGGCTCCGATCGATCCCGGGGCTCCGATCGATCCCGGGCCATTGAGCGATCCCGGCTCTGATTGGCGGTCCCGGCAGTGGGCGTGGCCCCGCGTGGCCCCACCCCCTGTGCGTGAGGCCACCGTGCCCCTCGCGGCCACCGTCGGACAAGATGGCGGACAGCAGCGACAGCGAAGGGGAGGACCTGGCGGGCTACGGCACCGGCCTGCAGCCACTGCCTGAGGGTGAGGAGTGTGCGGGCACTATCTGAGGGTTCCCACAGCCACTGCCTGAGGGTGAGGGGTGTGCGGGCACTATCTGAGGGTTCCCACAGCCACTGCCTGAGGGTGAGGGGTGTGCGGGCACTATCTGAGGGTTCCCACAGCCACTGCCTGAGGGTGAGGGGTGTGCGGGCACTATCTGAGGGTTCCCACAGCCACTGCCTGAGGGTGAGGGGTGTGCGGGCACTATCTGAGGGTTCCCACAGCCACTGCCTGAGGGTGAGGGGTGTGCGGGCACTGTCTGAGGATGAGGGGTCCGCGGCCGCTCTCGGAGAGGTCCCACAGCCGCTGTCTGAGGGTGAGGGGTCCTCCAGCCGCTGTTTCAGGGTGAGGGTCGCCGCCGTGTGGGCCTCCCCTTTGGCCGGCGAAAGGGCCCGTCCCTTCTCCGCTCCGAGAGGGACCGACAGGCCCTGTCGGTCACTGCTCGGCGATGTGGCCTGTCACTCTGAACTTCCCCCCCAAGCCTCACAAAACAAACAAAAAAAGAAAATAGAGTTCCGGGGTAGCAGTTCAAGTGCGTGCAGCCGTGCTGATGTGAACCTGCTATGCTTGTAGCCGTAAGATGGCCTGGGAATCGCCCAAGCGCTAACCTGCAGCTGTGGCTCCCAACTCTGTGCCGCTTTAGTCGAGAAATACGATTAAAAGGGTGAAAATGTTCACGTCAAAGTCTGTAGCGTTTGTGGTTTATTTCAGTTTTGACCACTTCTGATGTATAATTTCGCAGTTAGTTACTGGAGCGATGAAATCCTGTTAAGGGTCTTGCATACTTAAAAACTAGAAATGCCCTTTCACAGAAAAAGAAAGATGTTCTCAGAACTCGGTGGAGTGGAGGATCTGGATGTGAACACGATGCTTCTCCTTTAGCATCAGCAGTTTATTCAAAGAGTTACAGAGGGATGGAAATAAATGTGAATTGCTGATGGTCTGGACTTAGGGCTGGCCACTGTTTGATCCAGTTCTTACTGGCAAAGAGGAAATTTTCTGGAGGAAGTGGAGAGTCCCTTGAGCATGCAATGTTGGGTCTTACTTTCTGATTTATTTCATTGCAGGAGAACGAATCAAAAAGCCAGTACCTCTTCAGGAACAGACTGTTAAAGATGCCAAGGGGCGATACCAGCGTTTCCATGGCGCATTTACTGGGGGCTTTTCTGCTGGTTACTTTAACACCGTGGGCACAAAGGAAGGTTAGATATTCTTCTGTCTTCTGGGAAGCATTCAATTGAGTACCACAATTTGATATTAATAAAAACAAACTAATTGTCATTAAGCATTTTTCTCCCCTGCTCTTCCTGACACTGTAAACAGTTGGAACAGTGTTGCTGAAGTTCTCTTCCTTTGAGTTTTTGAGCTGCAGTTTTACAGATGTTCCCTTGATGCATTCTCGAGGTGTAAGGTGGAAATGTTGTTTTCAGATTCTTTGTTGCCTTAAGTACCTTACTTAAATATTTACCTTCTTTAAAGGATGGACACCTTCAGCTTTTGTATCATCACGGCAGAAGAGAGCAGACAGAACCATTCTTGGACCAGAAGACTTCATGGATGAAGAGGTAAATTCAGAAAGGAATAGAAAACTTTTGTTGGTAGTTTACACAACAGCAGATTTTTCAAGCAATAAAATATTCTGAACTTCTGGCAAAAATTGTAGTAACTTTAAAATTACTTCCTGTATACAGTGTTATACTACTAGGTCATAAACAGTCTTTCATAGGTTCACTTAAGAAACTGCTGTACTGTCAGTATTAAAAAATAAACCCAACCCTTTCACTTATCAGAAAAGGCAAACACTTCTGAAGCTGTTGTTTAAAATATGTGCATTCAAGTTATTCAAAAAGCAACTTTATAAATGGCTTGAGAAAATTAGCCAATATGAAGGTGCTATTCCCTTTCTTTCCTTTAGCATTACAATAAGTAAGAATTTGAGGGATGGTTAATCTAAATTTTTTTCATGTTGTGTCTATTTTCCAGGACCTTAGTGAATTTGGGATAGCGCCAAAAGATATTACAACCACAGATGATTTTGCATCCAAAGCTAAAGATAGGATAAAAGAGAAGGCTCGACAGATTGCAGGAGTAGTTGCTGCCATCCCAGGAACCACCGCATTGGATGATTTAATAGGACCCTCTAAGTAAGTAAATTTGCATAAAAATTAACCACACAATTCCTTTCACTTAGAAGGGTTGTACTGGTTAGAAAAGTAACTTTTGACCAGGTAATCTGTGAAAGACACTGGAATGTCTGCAGTGTTATCCTTCCTAAGGGGCCTCCACCGCCATTTCTGTTTAGAATGTGCAGACTTGTCCCAGGTAAACGTTTTCCACTGGCACGTGGAGTGTATGCAAGTGTTGATGCATTCAGATTTTATTTTGGCTGGGGTATAGAAACACATTCAACTGTTGTATATGTACATGATTTATCAGTAAATAGTGAAAGTGTTGTTTGAAGTAATTTTGGGTTTTATTTCCTTTTGTTTTCTTCTTAGAATAACAGTTGGAGTTGAACTGCTACGAAAAATGGGCTGGAAAGAAGGACAAGGAATTGGGCCACGAGTGAAAAGAAAGCCACGCAGGCAGAAACCTGGTAAGTTCAGTGAAGTTCCTGAGCATCTTAGTGGAAAGTTAACATTCATAGGCTGATGAGAAAGTTAATTTTAAAACCTCCTTTTATTAATTTGATGCTCTGATGTCTCTTACAGATCCTACAGTGAAAATATATGGTTGTGCATTACCACCTGGACTGTCTGAGGGTTCTGAGGTATTTAACAGGCAAAAGTTGTTTGTTGGCTTATGTAAGAATGTGTTAACACAATAAAAATAACCTCAAAACGTCTTTAGTGTCTTCGAACTGTATTTTAAAATGTGTAAAAGCATTCATACTTACTATGCTTAATGTGAAGAAATGTTTTAACGTAACTAAATTTCTAAGCAGGTGTTGTTCATATTTACTTAGGAAATGCAAACTTGCCTAGGCTTATGTTGACTGAATGTAGTAAAAGCTCAACATACAGAACTTTTAATCATATTTACTCTTACAAACTCTTAACAAGGATGAAGAGGATGAGTACCAGCCAGAGAATGTGACCTTTGCACCAAAGGATATAATGCCTGTAGATTTGACTCCAAAAGACAATGTCCATGGGCTTGGCTATAAGGGCCTGGACCCCTCACAAGCTTTGTTTGGTGTATCTGGAAGAGAACACCTGAATCTTTTCACAGGTGGTTCTGAAGAGACAAGCAACTTGCTTGGTGATCTGAGACATAGTAAAGGCAGAAAACTAGGTATTACAGGTCAGGTAAGGACACTTTTTAATGCATTTTATTACTAGTGCAGTAAAATCTAAATACATTTGGGTTTTTCTTAAATGAGGAGCTCCTAGTTATTGTCAAGAAATCTTAAGTGTGGATTGACAGTAGGATTTTTTTAAAACTTGTTTTGAAGATGTGGAAAAATTCTTTAGAACTTTCAAATGCCTTCACCTGTTGATATTGTTGAAGACAACTATTAAAAATATCTAACTCAGCATAGCTGGATGAAGAAAAGTCTTGTGTTACTTTGATTGGAGAAAGTTAATACTCAGTATGTTTTTTGTTTACATTTTTTTGTCTGTTTTAGTAACACTCTAGCTGTTAGTTTGAGAGGTTTTGTGTTGCTTCATGGTATTCATAGTTCTTATCTAGAAGCACTGTCAGTTTATATTTCTGGGAATTCTAATTGCTTAATTTCCATGCCAGCTGACATTTTTTTTTCTTTTTGAGAACTTAACCTGGTCTTAGATTGCAAGTGTTACTTTGTGGAGTTAGTCTGCTGTCCTCATCCTGTGCAGATCAAACTCATTGTCTCTCCTTGTCAGGGGAATGGAATATGTTTGCTTTTGTTTTCAGGGAGGTGAGGGATTTATCCACCTCACTTCTTGTGGTGAAACTGTACATTTTTTCCCCCTGTGTATATATGTATATTCGGCATCTTACATAGATGAATAGATACACATGTAAATGTGTTCTGATGTGACTTTGAAGAATAGATACACATGTAGATGTGTTGTGATATGTGACTTTGAAGTATTTTTACACTTTTGAGTTTTTTATTTGAAATGTGTTTTAGGCTTTTGGTGTAGGAGCTTTGGAGGAAGAAGATGATGATATTTATGCAACTGACACACTGTCAAAGTATGATACAGTTCTAAAAGATGAGGAGCCTGGAGATGGCTTGTATGGCTGGACAGCACCAAAGCAGTATAAATCCAAGAAAAGTAAGAACTGTGGTTCTGTCTAAACAGCTTGTGTAATTTGGGGGAAAAATAACACAGTGTAGTTTCTCTTTTCCAGATATTTTAGTTTTCAGCCTTATTAGCTGAAAACTTCAACTCATTTTCCTTCTGTATTTAAGTGTCCAAATACAGAAATAATGTCCCAAGTCCTCTACTAAACCCAATATAAATTAACCCCTCAAATTATATCCTCAAAACATTTGCTGCATTCTGAGGTAGAGCATTCAGTTCCACTGAGGGAAATAAGTCATTGTGAATTACAAAGTATGATCCAATAGTTAGAAAGATGATTCTGTTACATGTATTTCTGTATTTCAAATAAATTTTGTATATTTTATTTTGATACCACTTTATTTTTGCTGCAACTTAAGTGCTGGAATTCCTGTAGTGATTTCCAGAGTGTCTGTTAATGTTTGTTGTGCACAGGAACGGCACTGATGGTGCACAGCAGTGATACTGTTGCTTCACTACAAGCCATGTTCACTTCCGCAGTCACTCTGGTGGTAGTTCTAATCCAGAATCAGACTCCTGATGTTTAAATGAAAGTTTAAATGTTTAAATTTAAACATTTATGTTTAAATGAAAGGCAGTGAAGACAAAAAACTACAATTATGACCTGTAACAGATAGTGACAAATTGAAAGCATTCAGAAAAAAACCCCAACCTTTTGCCTAACATACATGCTTTAAATATTGACCATCTCTGTGGTCACTTTGTAGGGCCTGAAAGAGAATTTAAATATATAGGCAAGATCTTGGAAGGTTTTATCTTGGCATCAAAATCCTCAACTCCAGTTAAGGTAAGCAGATAACAATATTTTTTGTATTAAGAATAACATCAACAAATTATTATGTGAGCTGTATAGACTTTACTGCTGCTCTGTGTTTTTTCAGTTCTTAGAAATAAGTGTTCTGGTCAGCAGTAAGGATTGTTGAATGAGCAAAATTCCAGCATTGGAGGCTGTTCAGTAGAAACCTACAATTTGCCAGACTTCTTAAGGAATGTAAACTTTGCGTGTGATACTGGCTTTGAACAAATGCCTTCCACACTATGTACTGTTCTTTGTCATAAAGTTGAAGGCATAGTTTAATTTAACTTCAAAATTAAAGAAATTTGCATCTTTTGCTTCTAGATCTTTCAAATGTAACATTCAGCTTTCTGTAAAAATCAGGCCTTGTGCTTTGTCCACCCTGCTATTTTGGTGATGACTTTATTTGTTGCTCCTGTTCTCAAATCTGCATCATTTGTGCCATATATGTTTGCACAAATGAGAATGACAAACAAAATGGTTTTACATGGTCCTGTTTCTAGGGAACAATGTTTGTGTGGAATATAAAATTGCATCATAGAGGGAGCACAGGGATAACATTTGAGGTAACAGTTTGACTGAAGAATATGAGAGAAAGGCACTTTGAAAGGCATTAAAATACAATAAGCACACAAATACTCAGTAGTACAATTAGTTGATTAAATCATGTTAAAACAAAACTAGTTCCTAGGCAATACTAGGAGCACTTTCTCAAATAAAAGTGCAAATTAAGGCTCCTGTTAGTATTTTTGTTGCTTAATATGCTCAGTTTCCTATTTTTTTCCCAGTCATTACACATTGTCAATGTGTTTGTTCCCAGAGCTTGTATTACAGTGCCACTTGCTGACTGGGTCTAAAAGAATCAGGAGCTTGTAGTACCTGCTGAAACACATTTGTAAATGTTACATACAAAGCTGTCTCTCTCTCTCTCAGTGGATTCTTTTGTTTTGTTGCCCCTGGCCCCAAAGATTTATCCACCACCTAACCTGCCACGAAATTACAGACCAGTTCATTACTTTCGACCTGTGATAGCAGCTGGGAATGAGAACCCCCTTGTACAGAAGGCGCTGGAGGAATCCACTGGGAAGCTCGGGAATGATCCCACACAGCCAAGCAGGCATGCTCTGAATGCAGCTCAGAGGAGGGAACAGCTGGGAGAGGCTGCCCTCAAAGGTACTGACATGTGTGACCACACCTCTGCTTATCTTTCAGCTCCCCTCGGTATTTATAGAACAGTAAAAACTGATCTGGCCTTGAACACTTATTTTCCAAATATAAACATATCAAATCTAGTTACCATAGCTGGAATACCATTCCCTTGCCCAGCTTTGTCTCAGAAGTTGAATTGTTGACATAGCTGTCTGTATTTTCATTCACTTGAATATTTTAAAGACTAAAGGTATGTTGTTAGATTGTGTTTTGTTGGGTCTTTTGGCCTTTTATGAATCTGGGAGGCTCTGGGGATTCTTTTCTGTAACATGAGGTTTCACTGACATATATTGGAACATGTTAAAAAGGTAATTTGTAGCTGTGGCTCACATTTGTATCTACAGTAGTAAACTTTATTAAGTTCTATGTAAATATGTTGTAAATAACATAAAAGATGTAATAGTGGCCACATTTTTTTTTCATGATCTCTGCAATTTTATTTTTTACTTCTGCTGAAGAGCATTTTCTCTGAATGTATACACATGGTGGTAGGGCTTTTTCCTCCACTAAAGTAAAAGAAATAGTTCTAGTAATTTTTCATTCCTGTTTACCTTTTCTGTTTTTTGTTTGTTTGTTTTCTGCTTTAGGTCCTGCTCCTTCTGTTTTGGAGTATCTGTCTGAGAAAGACAGAGAAAGACTCAAAGAAGTAAAACAAGCATCTGAACAACAAATGAAAGTAAAGATAGTGGCTCAGCAGTCCCAAAACAGATTGCAGGCAGCCCCCACAGAGGATGATTCTCACAAGTGGCAAAGAGTATTGGGGGGGCACTTAGCAAATGCTGGTTCTAGTGACTTCAAACCATTTGCAAGAAATCCAGAAAAACAACAAAGATATGAAAGTTTTGTGAAAAGTCTTAAACAGGGAGAAAAAGGTAAAATATTTCATGATTTCCCCCCCCCCCCCCCCACCTCCTCCTATTCTTTCT
>VXAU01005288.1:403215-420689 GCA_013399695.1 Formicarius rufipectus | reverse complement strand
ATGTGTTTTTTTTGTTTTTTTTTTTTTTAATTTTAAATTGTCCTTTTCATTGTATCAAAAAAACATTTCCTGGTCAGTAGGCTCCTCTGCTTACCACACTGGGACAGGTGACTTGAGCTTTGAGCCCATAGTTTCTCTGTTCAGGACTGGGATCTTCCCTGTGTGAGATTGAGTATCCTCAGTTATGGCTGTATTATGACTGTAAATGCCTCCTTTGTCATAATGATGAAAATGCAGGAATATTTTAAGTAACTGGAATGATTCAATTTCTGTTTTAAGAGTGTTTGCTTGGCTGGTGTTATTTCCTCTTCCTTTGTGGAGAAGTGAACCTGTTGCTGTAAACAGAGCCTATTCAGTTTATAAAATCCTGTGGTCAAACTATTTATAAATGGATACTTTATATACCAAAAAACCCTTAAAATTACCAAAGCCTCCCAAGTCTTACTCATTGCTTAACTCTTCTGTGTTTTAGCTGTTTGATAAATCTTTGCATTATACTTTGTTTTAAACACCTGCTAAATCCATTAAGTGTTCTGAGTATCCTTAGGGAGCAATGCTTAAAGAGTCAGGTTTACAAGTAAAATGATTTAAAATACCTATTTTGCATTTGGCAAACGCTGTCATTCTTGCTATCTTGAAAAACCACCTCGTTTTATCAGGGATTAACACACTTGAGACTGATACTGTCCTTAAGCTAAACACTCATGAACTACTTGCCAGGATGTCGCTGATGCTCTTATTGCTCATCTGAGAGGCCGGGAGTGCACTGTAACCTCACTGAGCGTTTGTCTCCCGTCTCGCAGTGGAGTCCCTGGAGCGCTTTCTGGACCCGAATGTGACCGAGTGGGAGAGGGGGCGGGAGCAGGAGGAGTTCCTGCGCGCCGCCGCCTTCTACCGCGCCCCCAGCTCCGCGCTGTCCTCCCGCTTCACTCGGGCCAAGTACGAGGACGACGTTGACAAAGTCGAAGTCCCTCGAGACCAGGAGGTGTGTGCTGTTGGAGCTGCAGCTGCTGCCTTAACCCCGCCTTTTTTCTTTAAAACTTCTTTGTAGACGTTTTGTTTTGGTGCCCTTCTGTTTAGCGTCTTTTGAAAACACTCCTGTTACAACTACCTGTTAAACTGCGCTTAAATGTTAAGTTTCTGTCCTGTTTTTAAGTCTTAGAGGAGTAATAGTTCGGGGAGTTGTTACTTATTTAGCAACTCCAAACGTTTGCCTTTTTCAGAATGACATTGATGATAAGGAAAGCGCTGTGAAGATGAAGATGTTTGGCAAACTCACACGAGACAAGTTTGAATGGCATCCTGATAAGCTGCTCTGCAAAAGATTTAACGTTCGTGATCCCTATCCTGAGTAAGATAATTGACATTTATGTTTTTAATGCTTTTTGAAAATTCTGAGTTTTTCACTTGCTTGTAGGAAGTCTGGCTCGCTGGTTTTGTGTCCCAATGTAGTATAGAACCGCCATACTTTTATTTGCATCATGAAATGTGGTGACCTCTGACAAAATAACATGCACTTGGACTGCTGTAGGTGTTTCAGCTTGTTGCAGGTAATTTTGAGGCCTTTTCTATGTTGAAAACAATAATCAAACATTTTTCTTTCCCTCTAGGTCTTCTATAGTTGGTTTACCGAAAGTGAAAAGAGACAAGTATTCTGTGTTTAATTTCTTAACTGTCCCTGAGCCCACCACATCTGTAGCTCAGCCAACAAACAAACAAACCCAAGAGAGTAACAACCTCAACAGTAAGTTTGTTGTTACTTTTTTAATTTAGCTATAAACAAGAGTACAGAAAAAACATCTTTTTTTCATGGAGACCTTAGCCATGTAACTTTTTTTTTAATTAAAAACCCTAAACAAAGAAATTGGACAAAATATCAGTGACATAAAAACTGAAGTTAAAGTGCTAATTTCTTTTAAGTAGGAGACCTTTATGGGTCAAATATTCATCAGAAAGATTTAAAAATTGTCAAACAAAGAAGCAGAGTAATTTAAAATCCAGTCATCTGTGAAATGCAGGATAATTTGGCATGCAACCGATTTGAATGTTTTTGGATGTTTTTAGAACCAAAGAAACCTTCCAGGTGGGACGTGTCAGATAAAGAGAAGGAGAAGAAAGACTCTATCAGTGAATTCATTAGCCTTGCCAGATCCCAAGCTGCTGTTGAGCAGCAGCCACCAGCGCCAGCCACGGAAGAACGGAGCACTGCTCCGAGGGAAACTCCTCCCACTGAGGTGAGTTTGCAGCGGGACTTGAGCTCCAGGGGAACAGCTGTAAACCCTGACAACCCAGAAACAAGGTTGGCTGATATATGAGTTGGTTTAATACAGATCAGCTTCCACAAGAGCCAGCTCAGCATGAGCTAAGGCATGAGATGGTACTTTGAAGAATGTTGAGAGTGTAACTCTGAGATGTGAAATGTTTACAGCTTGCAAGGACAGCAGGTTTGACTGTACTTGAAGTAGCAGCTTAAGAGAACCAAAAATGTAGCTCAGCAGACTGGGAACTAAATTCAGTCATCCCCACTCACAGGCACAGAATATTTTTTTTTTTTGCCTTTGAATGGAAGTGGGTGCATATTCTGGGGAGTGATGCTTTTGCTTAAATTTATAGAACTGAAGTTTGAATTAATGAATTAAATGCCCAGATACTGTGAAATGTGTTTCCAACTGTGTAGCACAAGCTGCACTACCTTTTACAGGACATGGGCTGAGTTTAGCAGCATTTCAGTTCTGTTATTATTTTGGACTAGCACTTCCTAAGACTGTATTTCACAGCTATTGTGATACCCACACATGTTGTAAATACCTGGCAGCATGTTTGAAGTTATTCTTTATCAGAAAGAGAATGTTAGCTTCTTTAGTGTTTAAATACAATCTGTTATGATGCTATTCAGCAGGTAGCTAATGAAAATAAGGATCAGGAAGAAGAAAACAGGAGACCACCCATGGACTTATTTAAGGCCATCTTTGTGAGTTCCTCTGATGAAAACTCATCTTCATCTGAAGAAGAAGAGAGTGATGAGGAAGAGCAACCCACTACTTCTGTAACAGAGTCAGAAACCACCAAGCAAGCTGATATACCAGACTGTTCTTCCTCAAATGTACAAGGTAGTACCTAATGAATGGTAATTTTTTATACAACATAAAATCAATGCCTTGTAGAAGCTTAATTTATGAATCACATACTCTAGGACTGCTGGGGCAGTGCTGTGCTCCTGCTCAAATCATCTGGTAATGGTGGGGCTGGGGATATGGAAAATGTGAAAAATACAGCACTGCATAAGACCTTGCATGTTACAGTGTTACTTATGTTGGCATGTGTCTTGTGTAGAGTGACTCACAATTGGTTCTACTGACATGTAACTTCTAGTGTTTATTAACTTTATACATCTGGTGGAGTTTTTTAGTCATTCTAGGTAGTAGTACTGTGTTACAAAATGGAAGCAAATAAATGTACTGTTATTAATAATTGTGTGGTGTAAAAGGTAAATTTTGATCTAAAAGGTAAGAACCCCCCCAGTATGTTGATATGTTTCAGAATTTCAGCTATCCAGTTGGCCAGAGCAGTCCACACAGATACAGGATGGTGATCAGTTTGCTTTCTTAATCATTTTCAGAAAGCCTCCTCCTTTAACTTTCTCCAACCCTTCCTGGAAACAGTGTTTCCTTATTTTCCTTTCAAATACAGAACTTCTTGGCTTTTTTTCCTAGAGAATGTGGCTACCACAGCTGCCCCTGCCATATCTTCACTGGCTGCTGTGAAGCAGGAACTGGATGTAGCAGAGGAGTTTGGACCAAAGTTGCCTCCAACTTTTTCTTCTGGTAGGTCCTTTAAGCTTCTAGAGTGTAGCTTCTGCCCACTGAAGTTGTATGTAAAATGTATAATAACTGCTGATTTTGTGTGTGTTATGTCCAAGAGGCCTCAGCAAATGCTTTGTTACCATGCTATGGCCCACCAGGAGAGGTGTCTTTGCCTCTGTACTAGTTTTGTTTTAAGTCTGTAGAGGCAATGATAAAAAATTGCAGTGAAAATAAAGCACCAGCCTTGCAATTTCATGTTGTAACAGATTGCAAAGGCATTTCATTACCATAGGGATGTTGCAGTTAGGATTTTTAGACATTGCACTTCCATTTTAAAGATCAGGAGTTTTGTTTGTTTAACTATCCTGTTAGGTTAGAAGTAATACAGAAGGTAAGAAATTACTTATTTTTTTGTCCTTTTTTTTTTTTACTGTTTATGGATTTGTTTTGTACTTTAGGTACTGCTTGGCAACAAGCAGCAGTGGTGCCAGCAAGCTTTCCTGGGCCTAGTAAAAAAGAAAAGCATAGGAAAGCAAGAGAGAAACACAAGGCTAAGAAAGAACATAAGCGCCGAAAAGAAAAGGTATTTATTTTATTGATTCTTTGACCTTCCAGTCAACATATTTTTATTGTTTATGCCAGGTTGTAGGAAATGTATACACTGGCACTAGAATTTAAGGAACAGAATTTCCTGGATGTTTGGAAACCAGGCACTCTGGTGCTGCTTTTTCTGTTTAGGCTCTGGAACTACAGACCCAGTGTTGTGGGTGGTTTAATGGTGTATGCTGAAGATGCCAGACACTTTCTGGGAACTGCATTGTAATTCCTGGTTTATATGCAAATAGTAGTAATGAAACTTCTATTTTAGAGGGAGTTGAGTGCTAAGATGAAATTAGGGGGTTTGGTTTATTTTTTTTTTTCACTCAGTCTGAGTAGTGGAAAAGAGTCATTGATAAAAGTTCTGTTTTAGTTAAGCTTGGAGTCTACACTGAAATCAACTTCTTTCTCTTGTTGGCATTTAGAAAAATCCAAGTCTTTCACAAGGAAATAAGGGACTATTTCTCTTCTTTTTACAGAAAAAAAAGCGTAAGAAGCAGAAAAACAAAGGGAAACACAAGAATAAAAAATCAGAAAAAGACAGCAGCTCAGACTCTACAGAGAGCAGTGACAGCCTCAGTGATATGGATACCACAGGCTTGTCACCCAAAGAACTTCTAAGAAGGTAAACAGAAAAGTTACTTAAACACTTGCAAATTTTGCAGTAACTAAAATATCAATTTATGAGTTGTCATTCAAGTGAATCTATGCCAATCAACCAGTCTCTTTACAAATATAAAATACAGCTCACTTTGATGAGGAAAGATTATAAATATTAGACATCACAATCTAGAGGGTAACTAATTTTAGGGATAGAAGCCTCTTAAGGGCACTAAATCTAGTTAATGGACATTATAATTAAAGATGACTGATATTTTTGGGAGGTATTTCAAATCAGAATTAGAAATTGAACAATGCAGGTGGGGATTCATATTTTCCTAACTTTATCCACTTCCCTTGGAAACGCTGGAAGCAACATTGTCTGCTAAGATTCAGTTCAAATCCATCTGTTGTGTGGTGTGGATGCTTAAGGTAGTCTGTGCTTCAGCAGGGAGCAGTGAAGCAAGTAGAGCAGTGCTTGAGTACTGTGCATGTCTTCTGCAGTTAGCCTGCTGTTCCACCTCTGTGAACCAGAGACTTGGAGATAGGGCTAGCAGAAATGGGAAAATCCAGAAAGCACAGTTTGCAGTATTTTGCTTCCATGCTTGAAATAGAGTGGAGGTAAAGTTAACTGTCTCTAGGTCAGATCTGAACAGCCTCAAACAGGTCCCATGTGGAACAGTCACTGCATTAGCTGCTTCTCTTATCAGCTGAAGGAGGTGTCTCAAGGTAGTTGCTGAGTACCACGTCCATTTGGCCTAAGGGCACAGTGATTGGGGTCGAGCTGTGTAGTGGAATGACCATGTGCCCATGGGAGGACTGGCATTTGAATGGACTCTGCCTCCCATTCCTTTGGAACTGAGAGTCAGTTATGGATTGGTGTTTTATTATTAAAAACCAAAGTACTTGGATTTCTGAATAGCTAAAATACGGGCTTTTTGCACAAAATAGACTTCTTTGTCCGAGCAGTTGTCTTGCATATCTTTGCATTTGCATGTCTCACATCACTGAGAAAATGGTTTTATCTGATATAACTCAGATCCCTCTCTTGAGCAATTTCTTGAACCTTAGTTTAAGTAATGAAGCATTCTTGGTGTTGCATGTTACTGTTCAGAGTGACCTTTCTCTTTTTCTTTCTCCCTTTCAGATTAAAACAGCTTCAGTATTGAAGTGACTTGCTTTCTTCAGTACTGTGTGACTTGATCTCAAATTTTTGATCTCCTCCATGATGGTAGATCAGTGGTGTATAATGTGAAGCACTAGAGATACAGTATTCATATTGAATGTCTTTGAAAGTAAATGTGCATATGTTTATTTTGTGATGTTTTGTGTATTCAAAATGTATGGATTGTAGAATATTGAAAAGACCCCTTTCTGGGCAGTGTAATCTGAAATATTGCAGGCTCTGTTTTAATTAATGGAAGCATTTTAATAAACTTTAATATTACAAGTAAGTTTTGTATGGTATAATCTTGTATGCCTAGGACGTGTAAAGTGCTGGAGAGTAAGTTTCAGTCTGATTTAAGATGGGATGTTCAAAACCAAATCCAATTTGTATTGGGTGGAAGTACTTTTAGTGAAGCTAATGCAGAATTCCACAATGCAGTTTTGCAGGATCTGGCTGTGTTTGGAGTTATTTTTCCCTGTCCAAATCATATGGAACATTTACCATAGCAGCTATAAACTACTGCACTTTCATAGAACGGGCTCATCGGGGTCATCGAGTCCAAGCCCTGGCCTTGCTCAGGACATTTGTATCATTTTCACACAAATTATTAAGGCTAAAAAATTACAATCCATATCCATAAAAATTTTTTTCTCAACTAGATTTGGCAAATCCACTCCAGGGTCGTACCAAAGAAAGGGTGTGAACTTTGCTCAGGCAAGTGGAATTTAAGATACATTCTCTTTCATGCTCTTCCTTCATGGACTAAACTGTCCAAAATAATCCCAAGGAAAACTACTCCTAAATGTTGCTCTGTTCCTTTCCAGCTTCCATTTAAATTTCTGAGAGGACACAGGGATACTGTGAGCTCCTGTCATTTTTGCTTTGAAGACACAAGAATACCTCCATGCTCTTAAGCAGTGAAACTCTGCATGTGTTACAAACACAGCAACAACAAATCAAAGAAAAAATCTTAAAGATGGAATCAAACAGGGAGTGTTATAGAGGCATGAAGATTGACTGAATCATCAGAGAGCCTGCTGGAGATAGTTTACCGAAGTTTAAAAACAGCAGCTGTAAATGTTTTTTCAGTCACAGATAAATAGAACTACTTCATACTATGAACACGTTCCTTGACATTAAAGGGTGACTCTTGTAAGCATGTGTAGCATACACTGAGTCAGAGCTCTAGTTCATTAATATTTTAAATCTCAAAGTTGATACATTAAGCTTACTCTTTTTTTCCCTGAAAGTTCCTTTTTCTGACTTGTTTCTGTGTGCGATTCTTTGTGGAGAAGAACAAGTCAGGGATCAGACAGCTGTTACCAGCATGGTGTTTTCCTATTTGTCACTGGTTCTTTCCGTTTATTTCAATCTCAATTGACACTTTTCTTGCTCTGCTAAGTTTTGTGTCATTAGCTGGGGTTTCCCCAAAATTCCAGCCACTCTGGGCAAAGCAAGGGCAAGACCTGAGTAGGGAAAGTGGACAGATTCCAGCAGATCACATCTAAATTAAGTCTTTAGGGTAGCCTGGAGACATAGTTATGTGTTATGCAAGTAAATGACAATGTATCTGTGCTGAGTATTGCAGGTCTTGATGCACACAAAAGACTCTTGGCTTCATCTAAGAGTGGGTAATGGGTTCCAGGAGTGCCTTCATGTCCTATGAATTCAAATGAAATAATTGTCAGAAGTGTCTAAAATGCTGTGCTTCTACCATGATCAGGCCCTTTTTCCAGGCATGATGAGAAGCCCCAAAAGTGTGAGAAGTCCAGGCAATGTTCAAGTGAGTGTTATGTTATCCCACAGCTGTGGATGGCTCGCTCAAAGAAACCAAGTCTAGAATGAAGCAAGTCCCAACTTTTAATAATGAGTTCCAAAGTAAATAAACATGTGGCACTGTTAAGCAAGTATTGTAAAGATAGGAGATACAAAAATAAGTATCTCAATGTGTTAGTCATGACATTTACAGTTAAATAACTGTCAGATTGACAGTTCCAAACTTTTTTTATCTGAAAGACAGTTGATGCAATTTTTTGATTTCAGGAAAGCTTTCCATCCTGTCTCTCCCAGGATCCTTCTGGCCAAGCTGCCCAGCCCACAGCTGGATAAACACACCATGTGGGGAGTGAGCAGTTGGCTCAGGGGTCAGGAACAGAGGGTGACATGACTGGGTGACACCACACTGGGGACTGTCACCTGTGGGTTCCACAGGGCTCCATCCTTGGCCCTGTGCTCCTCAACATCTCCATCAATGACCTGGACACAGGACTGGAAGGGACACTGAGCAAGTTTGCAGATGACCCAAAACTGGGAGGAGCTGCTGAGTCCCTGCAGAGAGACCTGGACAGGTCAGAGGGCTGGGAATCACCAACCATGGGAAGGTCAACAAGTGCTGGATTCTGCCCCTGGGATGGGACAACCCCGGATGTATGGACAGACTGGGATGAGAGGGTGGAGAGCAGTGCCAGGAAAGGGCCCTGGGGGTGCTGGTCAGGGGCCAGTTGGGCACGAGTCAGCAGTGCCTGGAGCCAGGAGGGACATCCCTGTGCTGGGGGCATCAGGGCAGGGAGGGGATTGTCCCACTCTGCTCTGCACTGGGACAGCCTCACCTGCAGTGCTGGGGCATTTTGGGGGGACACCATGGAAGGGAGAGATTGAGCCATTGCAGAGTGTCCAAAGGAGGGACACAGGGATGGGGAAGGGCCTGGAGGGGAAGGTGTGAGGACACTGAGGGCACTTGGGGTGTTCAGCTGGACAAGAGGACACTGAGGGGACACCTCAGTGCAGGGACAACTCCCTGGGGAGGGGCAGAGGAGGGGCAGGCACTGATCTCTGCTCTGTGGGACCAGGGGCAGCCCCAGGGAATGGCTGGAGCTGTGTCAGGGCAGGGGCAGGGGGGATCTCAGCAAAAGGCTCTTCCCCCAGAGGGTGGTGGGCACTGACCAGGCTCCCCAGGGCAGTGGGCACAGCCCTGAGACTGGCAGAGCTCCAGGAGGGGTTGGATGATCCTCTGGGGCGCAGGGGGTGACTGCTGGAGATGGTCCTGGGCAGGGCCAGGAGTTGGACTGGATGATCCTGGTGGGTCCTTCCAACTCAACATCTTCTGGGATTCTGTGAACTCAGGACTGCAACATTTATTTTTCTGTCTTTAGCAAAATGCTATTCTGCTGTCTTGCCTGGAAGGAAACAGAATTCCAGACCTGCAAATAAGATAATCCATTCATTTTTACAGTACAATAAATCTGTGAATGTTCTTTTTGCTGGAAAGGCTCTAATGTGTCACTTCCCTGAAGTGTCTAATTTCTCTTTAAGGAATTTTATCTTTGTAATTTTTATCTAAGAAAGGTTTATTTAACACTTGTTGAGCAATACTTATTTTTCAGTATCTACCTCAAAGTATTTGCCTGAGTATTGGTGACTTTCTGGTACCAATGTATAAGCAAGATTCTGTAAGATCCATCAAGACAAGCCTGATTTCCTCCCCTGCAGAAGCAGTTGAAGCAATTAGGATTCAGGAGAGGATGGTGGACTTGCTCATGGGTGGTCAGGCCAGCCCTGGCAATTTCACTTTGCAGTTCTCTTTTCTTCCCTTTGAAAGAGCAGGCATCAAATGACTGAGTGCACTGAGAAGGCATTTGAAGTTCCTTTGGACAGCAAACAGCATCTCTGTGGGCTGACAGTCCACACATCTGTTGGAAAACAAAGATTAATAGCACATGTAGCAGACAAGGACTGGGGAAGTCTGGAAGGGCAGTTCTGACTGCAGGACTTTTTGGACTCATAAAATATAGAACAAGAACACACTGTAGCTTTGATCTGGTGGTTTTTTCTTTTTCTTTTATCTTAGGTACATTCCTAAAAGTTCTGGTGTCAGTTATACATTGACACACAGTGAGAAAATTAGTGGAAAAGTGAAAAATAAATTTACTTTCAAGTTTTGCCTGTTATTAGGAGCTGCCAAATTAGCAGGATAGCTCCTTCCAGAGAAAGTCCTTGTGAGGAAGCAACTCTAGATCTGAGATTTGCTGTCACAAAGGGCACTAGTTTTCAGAAGTACAAGGTTTTATCCTTATATCAAAGACACATGGAAGAACACGTACTGGAGGGAGTTTATGCTGCCTGATTCCAGGCAGAGTCTGAAACCTCTCTGTACTTATGCAAACAAACATCTGATTAAAATAATTGGGTTAATCATGGAACTAGAAGATGGTTTACCTAGAAGAAGGTGTGATGACTGATCCTGTGATGCTTTGAGGTGTGAGTTCCTCTGCATGTCAGCCATCCTTGTGGGGTTTTGTGTTCAGTGCTCACAGCCAGACAGGCACCGTGATCCATTTGTGACACTCGATTCATATCTGTATTCATATTACTAAAGGGTTTCATAAAATCACAGAATGGCCTGGGTTGGAAAGGACCTTAAAGACCAGCTATTTCCAAGCCCCTGCCATGGGCAGGGACACCTACCACTAGACCACATTGCTCAGCACTCTATCCACAACTTCTCTGGGCAGCCTGTTCAGTGTCTCACCTCACCCTGCTCAGAGGGAAGAATTTCCTCCCAATATCCCATCTATCCCTGTCCTCTGCCAGTGTGAAGCCATTCCCCCTTGTCCTGTCCCTCCAGCCCTTTGTCAAGAGTCTCTCTCCATCTTTTTGTAGCTCTTTCAGGCACTGCAAGGTCCCAGTTAGGTCCCCCCAAAGCTTCTCTTCTCCACGCCGANCTTCTCCAGGCTGAACAATCCCAGCTCTCCCAGCCTTCCCTCCCAGCAGAGCTGCTCCATCCTCTGACCATCCTGTTGCTTCCTCTGGCCTCTCCAGCAGCTCCATGTCCTTGCTGTGCTGTTCCCCAGGGCTGGGGCAGTTCTGCAGGGGGGTCTCACCTGAGCAGAGGGGCAGAATCCCCATGCTTCTTTTGATGCTTTACTTCAAAGCCTCACTCATGGCTTAGGACCACACTGTGTTTTGAACATTGTACAGACACAAGAAGATAGTGAAATCACTTCAAACTGCATGTAATGGTTAAGTAGACAAAGGATGATGGAGAAAGAAAAAGGCTTTAGTTTTCACCACAGGAGGCTTAATTTGGATATTTGAAAAAATTTCTTCACAGAAAGGGTTGTCAAGCCTTGCAACAGCCTGTCCAGGGCAGTGGTGGGGTCACCCCAGAGGGCTTTAAAGACACGCAGGTGCAGCACTGAGGAACGTGGTTTGGTGGTGAACTTGCTCATCTTAGAGGTTTTTTCCAACCAAAATGACTCCACGAGCCCCTCATGCAGTATGGTCATCACCTCAGCACTTCAGCAATCTGTTCATTGCTACATTTAAGGGTTTTTTTTATTCTGAGAGAGATGTGCAGTTATTTACAGGGCACTCCTCCCTTTATCTGCACACTCCTCCTCCTCCTCTCCACCCTTGCACATTCATTTATGCTGTCCATGGTCTGCTAGCAGAGTGTTTGCTGCCCACCTCCTTCATCCACATGAACCACCGTAATTCTCACCTTCTTCTCTCCCACAACTTGTCCAGGATCTCTCAAATCTGTCCCATTTTGCGTGTGATGTCTGCTGAATTACACAGGAATCTTTGTCATCCTCAGATGCATCTTGGATAAGTTTGATAGATTAATTTTTGTTTAATTCTGCTTCTGAGTTTCACAGGGCTGAAAGTCTCTCTTTGCCACGTGTTCTGAAAGAGATATATAAATATATATCACTCATATAAAAGAACCACACTGAATTAGCCAAAGTCCATGTTAGTCAGATTTACACCTTCAGAAGAGTTCTCTTCTGTCTGTATTGTGGCCTTTCCCTTGAGCCTGTCTCATCAATTAAAGAGGAAATGCGTCTCGATCCCGTGTCAATCTGTGGACATAATCATTAAAATAACTGCAGCATCTATTAACATTTGGTGAAGTAGGTCATGCAGAACCTCCAGGGGTGCTATTTCTGCTGTATTTTATCACCAAGCCACAGATTAAATCAATTTTTATCAGGCTGTAGTGTTAACTGATTAGTTTTTTGATCACTGAGTAGTACACATTGCAGTCATGTAAATTTTTTTTTAAATTGCTGAACAACAAGTTAAATACCAGTGTGTACAGCCCTGGAAACAACTTTCCAATCAAAATTACTGCCAGTTGATAGTTGTGTGGTTTTTTGCTTTCTGTGTTTCTGTTTAGGAGCAGAGATCATGTTGGTTGCAGGAATTACACACATGTGGAGAAAATAAAAAGTAGTGTGGAGCTATAAAGTTGTATTTTTGGCTGCTAGAATGTTAATGCATCAAATTGCTCAGATGGAATATATCAAAGTGACAGTTTATGAACTTCGTAAAAATAAGAAGCCAAAATGGTACTAAAATGTTTCTCACATCTGATGACTCTCAATATAAATATCACTTTAGATAGTGAGGAATATTTTGATAAAATGACGTGAGGGAAACAATTTTGAGCCCCCATTTAGTGGAAACCTGCCAGTTTTAGTAACCTTTATTGAACAGCTTTGATGCCTAATGGAGCTTTGTGTTTGTGCAGAGCAGGGTTTGTGGTAGAGGGTTACTCAGCAACAGAACCACTGAAAATCAAAAAGGACCCACTGACAAGAGCACTTCCCATTCATTAAAGAAAAGACATCGTAATGGCTCTAGATTTATTCCAGTGTTAGAAGTAATTAAATGTATTGTAATGATGTAATGAAATTGAATGGACTGCTTGCACTGAAAGTTATGTACATGACATTTTTATTATTACTTTCTATCTGAAATATAAATCATCCCTTTTTCAACTAAGCTGTGCAATATTTTTTGCTGTAGCCCTTGAGAGTCTATTCTGAATTAGTGGGTGTAAGAATGTCAAATCATTGTCAGTATTAAATGTGTCATTTATTTTTAAAATATCTTCTTTTAAGTGTAGACATTGATTGCTGTTTTCATTAACATCATTTTTAGAGTGGTTACATCAACCTATGATAACACTGTCAAGGCTTGGGATATGAGAACAGGAAAAATGTCCTTTTGATTTCATCTTGCAAAAGGTGCAACTAAAAATATCTTATTTCTTGCTTTGTCATTGATAAATAAGAAAACACAACATTCTTTGTTAGCACAATAAAATATAGCTAGGGCCAGTATGATTTCACTCCTAGTTTTGGTGCTGCTAATTGCTTGATCTCACATTAATCTGACCAGGAACATGTCCACTCTTTTCAGATACAAATGATAATGTATATGGGGTATGATAATAATAACCTGTCTCAGAAGATACAGTCAAGATTTATTAAATTAACATTTTGAGATTGGAACGGGGCAGCCTTGTCTAATTCTAAGTTTATTACTAATACAAAAATAGAAAAAAATTATATAAAGACATTTATCAGCTTTTACCACAACAAAGTACAAAGTCCTCCTGTCTGAATCTGATTATAGGTTCCAAAAAGTCTGCTGTGAAAGTCTCTCAAAGTCTTGAGAGTGTTTCTAAAGCCTTTTATTGTCCCTTTAGTGGGCAGTAGAACACAAAGGCTTTGTACCTTCGTGTCACATTTCCCGTGATGGGAGGTTTGGGGTGTCTGGGTCAGACAAAGAAAACACCACGGGTGTTTTTGATGCAGTATGTGCAACAGTAGAGGCAAATCTCCAAGGCCAGACTTAGGACTTTTACATCTTGTTTATGCAACTCTTGTTTTTTTTTAATTATTATTTTTTTATTTCTTACAAAAAAAAAAAAAAAAAGAGATAATTAATTAATTCAGTTCAGTTAGAATATGCTTACTTGAGAAATGCAAAAGAGAGCCACCTGCAAGACATTGAACCCCGTGTTCATCAGCACAGACCTACAAATCAGAGATAATGGGTCAAAATTAAACTACTAGTGATTCTTTTCTAACAATAATTTCTCTTTGTGAGCAATTTTGCTCCTGAGACCTCAGTTTTGTGAAGCTTCCATTCAGGTCAGGGAGTTTGGCATTCCTTAAGAGCTGGCTTCAAAACTTATCAGCAGTCTTATAAATGTCAAGTCAGCTCCACTGAATCAGAGCCTGATGGTAAACTCATTTAGATTTAAAAATAGACCATGCAACAAATGGATTGTAATAATTAGAACTGCCTCTGTCAGGTGACACTATCAGGAGATCAGAGATTGTTTTTCCAGGTGGGTTTTTTTCATATGCTTTTGTAGAAAGTCATGTCCAGAAACCTTGCTCAGTATGATCTCCTGAGCCTTCACCTGATAAACTCTTCCTAAAGTCAGAGCACAGCAAAAGCATTGGGTCAATTTAGGGCATTGTTTCCATTTTAGGAAGGAAATGTGCAACAACAGAGATGTCAAATCAACTGATAGAAATATCAACGGCAGTAAATAAACTCAACCAATTTAGCTTTGCATTCTTAGAGCAATAATCAGAGAGAGCCTGCCTTTAGATACTGTCATAAAATTGCCTTTGAGGAGTTAGGAATTACTTTGGATGGGAAATTCAATCTGGAGCATTGTAATGTTTCTTTTAAATTGCAGTGGCTACAGCATTGTTTCCTGTCAGAGATGCTCACAGTGCTTTCCCCCCTCTGTAATTTCAGGAAGCACTGGAGTCCTCACCCAGTTCTGAAACATCCAGGTTTCCTTTCTGAATGCTTCCAAAATTAGACCTCGAACTAGAATTGTTTCATCTTTTCCCTCTGAATATCCAAGTCCAAATTTATGCACAGAGATGGATGGATGCTTTTTATTTAATGAAAAATGGCTGCTTTGGGGGTTTTTTTTGGTCATTTATTAAAATGCAAGTGTGTTGTAGCTGCTGGGTAATTTCTCGCTTAAGCAACATTCAACAAAAAAACCACCTGGCCATTTGTCCTGTAACAGCTTGGGTTCAGTCCTGCAGAATGACCTCATCCACCAAGGGATCTAAGCCCATGCTGGCTGTGAGCTTGGAAGCAGCTCCAGAGTGTCCACAGAACCCCTGATGTGGCCAAAATCCAGAAAATGCTTCTGATGCCTTGCTGGCTGGAGGGAGGGATCTCTAAGTTGCAGGAGGCTTTTTGACCATTAGGTTACAAAAGCTCATTGTTGCTGTCTTCTTCACCTGAGTTTCAGGGGCAGCAATGGCAGAGGTCAGATGTTCAACCTTGACTCCTTCCTATCTTGTGAAAATAAAGGTTTAGTTGGTGAGGAAACTTTCCACCTTCCTTTCACAAGACCCTGTCACACTCCCACCCCCCAGCCACGTGTGTACTTCCAAAAACACACCTCTTTTGTTTTCCCACACCTGATGCTCCTGCAGAGCAATGGGCCACTTACACAGGAGCATTGCTAAATCAAGGCAGGGGATGGTCATGCGCTCCTGGACATAAATCAGCTTACAAGAATTCTGAGGAGTGTTTTAAAGCTCTAACTATGTATTCTGACTTCTAAAACATGAATTATAAAGAGGTGTTAGGAAGGAAAGAACATTCACATTAATGCTATTGAAACATGCATTTTATTACAGTCCCTCAGTTTGTTTGGATAGTGGATTTGCAAGATATTGTATATATTTTGTCAATAACCATTAAGTGAAACTGCATGAAAAACAACTTCTTTTTCTTGTGTTTCTATAATACTTTTAGAAGAGTTTCTTGATGAATAACAGGCATTCAAAAGCAATGAGCAGCTTTTTAAGCTTTCAAACAAGGCCTATAAATGTGTCAGCAGTGAAAATGTGTACACTCCTAAAAAATTTGAGAATATATTTAAAATTGGTACAGAAATTTTTCTGGTGCATTTTGTCAGTACTTAAAGTATATAAATTAGAAAAATGTCTCATTGTTTTTTGTGAATAATTTCAGGAATAGTTAATTAGGAATCAATGTTATGTTGACTGATAGAAGCAGGTTAATATTCAATCTAATATTATCATTATGGATCCATTTTTTAAAAATTCTTCTTTCTATGTGTCACTTTTAGTCAGATAATGGTCAGGGGGAAAAAAGAAAATATAATAAAGCCCCAAACCACTTAGTATTAGTCACCAAGAGAGACCAATTAAAAACTGGATACACATCAAGCCACACAAAATGTAAACTATGATACTGTATTAATTGAAAAAAACCACCAGAAATCACATAAAATATGGAATTCAGGGAAAAAAATGGAGCCATTCACCACAGGAATGAATTTAGGGGAACACCATGTGTGCCATGAGTGATAAAATACATTGCACTAATCCATTTAATAGCTGTGATGTGTAAAATCCCCCGGAGCAGCAATATTACTTATGCTGCATGGTACTGGAAAATAAAACTGTTTACTTGTCCTTTGGGAAACTTTAAACAGCTTTAAAGGAATATACTATTTCAATCTTAGTAAAGAAAATACACTTATGCACAAATTATTGACGGGTTTCCTGTAGTTCTTTAGATGACCCATTCCTCTTTACAGTGACAAAACAGAATCTTTGCTGTCACTGGACACCAGGAAGAGTTTTGTGAGTAAAACCCTGAATAAGACCATGAACTTTTGTTTAACTTGTCATACCCCTTACAAAAACTTGGTAAAGGAGCTTTCAGGCACTTCCTGAGAGTAAGTTTATGCCTGGCATGATGCAGCACAAATGTGCCATAAAGGCTCCCTCCAACAAGGAGTGTGGGCAGATGCCCTTTATTAGGAGCAACCTTGAGAGGATTATATGTCTTCAGTATCCATGAGAATGCCAATTAATAGAAGATTAAGTGTTTCAAAGTGTTTGGAAGCCTTATTCCTAAACACAGTGTTTTCAACCTTTACAACTTTTCTTTCTATAAGGGACTTAAACTGGGGAAAATATTTGGAACTGGGCATGTGACAGCCAGGAATGCAGTTAAGCTGTGGAATACAAAGAAATCTTAGTAGGTAGATTTCCCCCCACCTTGTTTAAATAATGTGAAGATTAAATTAAAATTATTTCTAGGGCAAACTATTTTTGCCCAGATTTATGGCTTTAAATAAGTATTAGGTGGTAAATGGTGTTATTTTCCAGCAATCTTCCCCCTCTTTGCTCTGTCATTAAATATTACTTTTTAGTTACAGAGGCTAAAAGAAAATGCTATGTCTATGCTCCTCAATTTTTGTGGTTTATTTTAAAGCAGTTCACATAAAATGTGCATGTTTTATAGGTTAATTAATTGGCTTTAATGTAGTTAGTAATACAAAAGTAACTTCTGTATTTTAGAAAGGATTAATCCTAGAATAATTAACTAATTAATCTTATACTGGAATTGAAAGTGTTCTTCCTTTCCTTTCCTTTCCTTTCCTTTCCTTTCCTTTCCTTTCCTTTCCTTTCCTTTCCTTTCCTTTCCTTTCCTTT
>VXAU01005288.1:380851-401383 GCA_013399695.1 Formicarius rufipectus | reverse complement strand
CAAAGGAGGGACACGGGGATGGGGAAGGGCCTGGAGGGGAAGGTGTGAGGACACTGAGGGCACTTGGGGTGTTCAGCTGGACAAGAGGACACTGAGGGGACATCTCACTGGGGTGTTCAACATCTTCGGGAGGGGCAGAGGAGGGGCAGGCACTGAGCTCTTCATTCTTGTTGCCGGTGACTGGACCTGAGGGAACAGCCTGGAGTTGAGTCAGGGGAGATTTAGGCTGGATATTAGGAAAAAGGTTCTTCCCCCAGAGGGTGGTGGGCACTGACCAGGCTCCCCAGGGCAGTGGGCACAGCACCAAGTCTCTCTGAGTTCAAGAAGTGTTTGCACAATGCTCTCAGGCACAGGGTGTGACTCCTAGGGTGTGGACTCAATGATCCTGGTGGATCATTTCCAACTCAGAATATTCTATGGTTCTATCAAATTACTTGAGGAAGGAGAGTAAAACCAGAAACTGAATTGGTTCTTGAGTACAGACCTGATTCGTCTGGATTTTGCAGTTGTGACTGTGTTTTTAATCATTAGTCACAAACATGGATTCCCAGGTTCCACAGCAGATTTCTAGGATGATCTGTACACTTACATAGGAAGTGATGCTGTAAGTCAATATTTAAGCAAATTGAGCAAAATGAGACATATTTTTTTTTCATAAGTTTCAACAGTATATAAATACATCAACTAGTTACTTGTTTTGGCTCATCCTTGGGTATTTTAAATACATATTCAGGAAGTCCTGCAGCTGAGCACTGAGCTTTTCCTAAGTGCCCAAACAGTCTGGATGAGGGGCCTGCTGGGTTGGACAGCGTGCTATGTTTCCTATTTAGGTAACATTAATAAGTAATGTGACAGTCACTTCACTGTGCCTGTTCTGCGGACAGTAACAACATCTCAATGTGCAGTTATTTCCAAGATTTATCTCCAAAAGGAGCTTTGGATCCCTTCAGACTGTTACGTGTCACCCTAAGGAGGTGTAAGTCCATCTGCTTTCTTCATTCACTTTTTCCAACATTTTGCAATTTGTGTACAGTTGCAATCAGGAAGGGTAAGTGCTGTCCACAGAATAGGCAGAATTCAATTGTCTGCAAAAAAAGTTGGGGGTTTTGAGTGTCCCAGAAGAGGAAATATGGACAGATTCCAATTCACAAATGGAAACAGTGCCTATGTTTGTTAAAATTGGTCATGATTTTGGCTGAGCACTACATTGCTCACTCACTTTCCTTGCCAAAGGAGGCTATTGGTCAGTACAGCTAACTTCTGTGAAATTATTGCCATACAAAAATTGTTGGGTTTTTTTGTTTGTTTGGTTGGTTGGTTTTTGGTTTTGTTTTTGTTTTTGTTTCAGGATTAAGGCCTTCATCTTGTCCTCCTTCTTTTACAGGTAATACTTACTTCCTAAGCTGAGAGCTGGAGTGAGAAACCCAAGGAAGATACTCATCAGTGGGGTTGTGTAAAGTGTTTTAATGCATGTGATTAAAAAAAACTCTGTTCAAACATCAAAATAATATGATTCTTTATCTTTTATCACTATTTCTACAAAGACAGTCTTTAAAGATAATTTAAAACTGCTAAACAAATCACTAACCCTAATCCAAATGTGTGTGTTGAATGTGTATGGGGACTTTTTTCCATTTGCATTCATACCTGGGAATAGCCCAGAGGAAGGCCACTTAAATCCAACATAGGACTGTAGTTACAGATTTGCCAACATTGTTAAAACTGCAATAAAGCTTATATGTGGTAAGCCAGGTAGAAGGCAGTAACAGCTGTCTTTGCATAAATATTTGCACTTTTATTCTTAATGTGAGCTGGATAAGCTTTCCTCTCCCACTCCTCACCCAAACGCTATGCCAGCACATGAATAACCAGTGAGGTAAAGCAGTTATACCCTCTGTATCTAATTATATCATCAACTGCTCTAAAATACACCAAGTGGTGCTTAGAGACCCCCTGGCCCTTATGTTGCTGGTACTTGAAATGTTGTATTTGAAACCCCACCTATACTCAAGTGTGATCTTTTTATATTCCAAAAGGTGGGAGCACTTGGCCCTGTGCGTGCGGAGACCTGCCCTTGTGGGCTCTGCACACACTGCTCTTAACTGTTTATCTCTTTTGCCATCTGCAAAATTACAATAACACCTACAGATCTCAGAGAACTGCTGGGAGGCTTAATGAAGCATTTTGAGCTTTTGGATAACATGAACATTATTAAAACTCTGTTTTTATTTTTCACCTCAGCGAGCTCAGGTTATGCTGGGAATAAGCCTCTTCAATAATGCTGGCAGCATCCACAGATGCATTTGGGCTGTTCCTGCCTAAAGGGGACTGATTAACTTCATCTCACTGATGGGGTAGAAAATCAGCTTGCAAATAAAACTTTTGAAGTGATTAAATAAAGGTGTTCATTGAAAATTTAGTATGTAGGAGTGTTCTAGCCCTCTTATCGAAGGTGTTTATTAAGTCTTAAAATTATTTTATGTTTACCCACAGAAATACATGTAATGCATATTTTTACAGGCCAGTACTTTCCCTATTTTAATCTCTCAAAATATTGCAACATTTTACATGAAGCTGTGTGATTATTATATCCATATATGACTGATATTGCCTGAGAAGGGTTACATGTAATAAGTAGCTTATGGTGAGCATTTACCAAATAGTTTCAAATCTTTCTAATTGTAACATTTGTTGATGCCAAACCCAAACCAAATGGTCATTCCCCTGGAAAGGCTGGAGTTAAATCCAGTTGGTGTCTGATCACTGGTGGGGTTCCCAGGGATCCGTGCTGGGGCCAGGCCTGTTTAATGTCTTCATTGATGATCTGGATGAGGGGATTGAACGACCCTCAGTGAATTCCTGGGTGACATCAAGCTGGAAGTGTCGATCTGGAGGGTAGGAAGGCTCTGCAGAAGGGTCTGGACAGGCTGGATCAATGGGCTGGGACAGTCTGAGGTTCAACAAGACCAAGTATTAGGTCCTATACTGTGACCACAACAACCCCTGCAGTGCTACACACTGGGGGAAGAGTGGCTGGAAAGCTAAAACTGACCTGTTCTTGAGAATTAGATGCTGAGACTCTATCGAGGTGCTATAGAAGAATAGCATGTGAGGTAGTGTCTCCATAGCTTAGTATTTATAAAAAAATATGAAGTGGTGAAATAAAAAGCCAGTGTCTGGCATTTTAAAATTCTCAAAGTGGCAGAATTGCTCCAGAAGATCTTTAACTTCTGTGCTGGTGTGACTAATAATTTTCTCAGGAGTTTCATAACCAGCTTCCTCTGTGAAATTGCATCCAGAACTTATCACAATAATGGTTAAGTATTACTTAAGAAAATATCTAGACTCAAATTGAACCAGATTGAAGCTGTATCTGGCCCAGTGTCCTCCCCATACCCATGGCCAACAGCACACATCCAGGGCAGCACATAAGCACAGGGCAAACGTGCAGGGGTATTTTGCCAGAATATCCAATCAACCTCTGGTGATTTCCAGCCTGTGCTTTTGAACTCTCACATACAGACCTGATCAAAAGCAATTTTTCATTTCTCCACATCTGTGAGTAGAAAAAAGTGAAGTGACTCCTGCAGGCAGATGTGCATGTTGGAGACATCTTTTATCATAAGGGCAGTTGCCTAAAGAAGGGAAATATCTGAGGCTGTCAAATGTTTAGTGACTGTTCTTTGCGACAGCAGCTACAGGCTTAGGGGGAGAAATCTGCAGTTTGCCTGTGAGCTGGCATTGCTGCCTGCATGTTATTCCCAAGGCTTTGGGTGAAAACATTTGATAGAAACATCAAGTGAAGCCACACTGGATGCTACCCCCAGTGTGCAGGACTGCTCTTCTGTGATGTGTCATGCCTCGACAGGCGTGCCTGTGACATGGTGCCATGCCTGTATAATGGGATGGATGTGTCATGAAAGGATTTGCCAGGGTGTGACATGTCAGCTCTGAGCTTTGAGGGGTGGGGGAACTGTCTGAGATACTGCAGGCAGCATATTGGAAAACAGAGACATTTCCCAGTTGTTCCTTTGCTGCTTGTAGAAAATACTGATATGGGTGGTTAAATTCGTAAGTAATTTGCAGAAATGAGACCTGTTGCTTGTAGGCTTGTTGAAAGGCTTTCATTATCTGTTCTTACAAAGTAAGCAATAACATCAGAGTGTCTGAGAAGAAAGTGATTTGCCTCCATCACTCAGCAGAGAAGTCCCCTGTGTATCCTGCTGTTGACATTTACAGCCTAGACTTTCACAGATGTAAAAGTGGCTTGTGAACTTGGAGGGAGAGATCCCATATCCCACAGTGTCACTGAAAAGACAGAAAACGCAACAGAGGGGCAGCAGCAGAGAGAGGAAGAGAGGGACCCTGAGCAATTCAGATTCTTCTTGTGTAGGCCCTGTGCTGCTCCATTCTCCAGACAGCCCAGCTCGTAAGTACACCAGAACAGAAAAATCCCTTTGAAAACTTGACTGTATTTTTCAGCTCAGAATGAAACCCAGGTTTCTTCAAGCATGGAGATGGTTGTTAGAAAGTTTCAAGCTGTGTGCTTTCCTGCAGCAGAATGGAGATTTTTTTTTTGTCCAAAAGGCTGAAGACTACAGCCACAAAACATGGGGTTCTGTGGGACTGGTGGGACAGCTTTGGAGGTGTTCTTTGATGACTCTGGAAAACGTTATTTCATTAGCTATGTTTGGATTATGTGCAGAATTTTGCCTTTGTGAGGGTGTTTTCACTTCTCACGTTTTAAGTGTGCAGTTGCCTATCTTGGTTTTTTTGTGAGTTTTTTTATATGGTGAAGCCATTTCAACTCGATTTATTTACAGTTTCCCCTTCTACTTTTGTTCCAATAGGAAAGTTCTCCATAAGGAGTCAAAAATCAAGCAGTCCCTTATAGATCCAGATGAGGTTCAGTGCACACAACCCACGCTGTGGAAGTTTCTACAGAGCGTTCCATCATTGCACACCAACTCACTGGCAGTGATGTCATGGCAAAGAGGAGAGCAAGGACTGGATACCTGGATTCCTTAACTCTGACAATATCAAGAAAGTCTCTCCTCCTCTCTACATGCCCATGTCTCAGCTGTGAAAAGACTGTCCAAGGGCTTCCAGCAGTTCAAAGAGGAAGACTTGATGCCCTGCCAGTACAGAGCAGAGTCTGTGCTCTTGGGAACAAGTGCTCCCCTGCTTGAGAGAGAGGGCACACACCACGAGGTATCCTGTGGTTTTACCTGCATGACAATGGAGAGGACATGAGGAGTGGATGGGGAACCCAGAACCAATGCAGGAATTTCTTCAAGGATAAATGCTGCCCCAGTTTCCACTGGGCAAGTCCTCAGGCAGAACAGGAGGGCTGATGTTGCTTCCTGTCCTCTTGAAGGGACATATTTATGAGAAGTGAGCAACGAGTGCTATGACCAGAACTGGAGGCTCCAGAACATCCACAGTGCATTGATGGCATCACCATGTAGGACAACACAGCAGAGGAATTTTTTGAGAAAGGGAGATCATCCAGATCCTCCTGAAGGCTGGTTTGGCCAGAAAGCAAAGTAAGGTAAAGGGACCTGCACAAGAATAAAATGGCAGGATGGGCATTGTCAGATTCCAGAGCAGCAGCTACGGCCCCACCAAGTAGCAAGGAGGAAACACAGGCTTTCCCAGGTGCTGTGGAGGGTTTTGGAGGGTGCCTATGCCAGATTACAGTCAGATGGTGAGCCCTCTCCATCATATAACACAGATGTTTTGGAGGGACAGCCATGGACTAAGGGAATGATACTTGATCTTTTGTGCGTGTACAGGCATCTATATGCACACTGTGTATATACACACATATATACACACACACATATATATACACACTCTCTATTTACAAATATATATAAACATATATATATATATGGGCACTGCACTGAGCAATTTATATATATATAAAAATGTATATACTTGGAAGGTGTAGGATCTGGGCACGATGTAGATGGTACAGAATACTGGGTGGATAATGTCCTGGTTCCAGTCAGGACAGAGTTAACTTGCAGTGGCCAGGAGGGGCAGGGCCAGGATTATTTGGGGGTTATTTGATGCCACCTCAGCCATGGGCAGAGGGTTGGAGGAGATGTCTCTCTGTCTTTGCAGAGTGCTGGGCTGTGCAGGGGGGTGCAGTGGGTGCTGCAGGTGAGGGAGTGTGTGTGAATCGTTTGCCTGTCCAGGATATTGTTGGTGTTCTTGTCCCTGTTCTTATTTCATTGCTGTGTCCAGTAAATTATTCTTCTCTCAGCCCATGATCCTTGCCTTTTTGTGCCTCCAATTCTCCTCTCCACCCCCTGTCGGTGGAGGGAGTGAGTGGTGCGTGGTCTGGTGTGTTTCACTGGGAACTCAAGTGGAGAACACTATTCCTAAGCCATGACATCAGGCCTCCTACATGTAGCATTCCTGTTAGGCCAAAGAACATCTCCATCCTTAACTGAGTTGTAATTTAGTATATTTTGAAGGTATTTCTCAATGGCTGTGACCTCTCTGCAGTCTCTGGACATCTCTCTCATCATGACCAGGGGCATCTGTGAGGCGCAGATGTTGCAGAGCAACCTGTGGAACCAGCATTTCTGCAGGGGGCTGCTTTTCCCTGCTCCTGGAGATGGAGCACGGATTGCCTGGGTGAGCAGGTGCTGTCACAGTGGTCGTGGGGACCTCTGCTCCACACGTGGGAAGGGCTAGCGTGAGTGTCACCATGAGTGTCACCATGTGTGTCACCAGGAGTGTCACCATGAGTGTCACCATGCACGCAGCACACACCCAAAGCTGGCTCTTGTCTCTGGTTCAAGTCATTTGAGACACGACACCTGAGGTGAAGCAGGGTGGCACTTGTCTTTTGTTTTGGTTTGGTTTTTTTTTTTTTTTTTGCAACAAGACTTTTCTTTCCTCCAAACCCCTGTAGTTTAAACGTGCGAGGGTATTTTTAATCTTAGTTGGTGAGGTAATGGAGCCATGACCTCGCTGACGTCAATGGCCAAACTCCCCCTGGCTGTGCCACAGTGAGGTTTTCATTCAATAAAAAGGTAATAAAGATTCTGATTCATAACGAAGGGAGGAAGAGATGAATCAACCCAAGCTGTGTGGGTAGAGTTCTTCCTGTGTTATTAACTGTGCAGTGCCATCCAAACAACAAGGTCTGTGCTTATCTGCTGTAGCATTTATGGTTATTCTTGACTTACAAATGACTAAACACAATTAGTCCTTGCATTATTTCTGCCACAGCTCTTTGTTGTCAATGGAAACTGCTGAGGGATGACTTTTTCTGGAAATCTCTTGATAATATATTAACACAAGAAATGTTTTGAAATTGTCTGAATTACAGTTTTTTTATTAATGATGTAAACGTTGACCAGGTATTGTTTCCGGATGACTTTTTAAACAAAAGTGCTCTTTAGTATGTATAATAAACGTATAAGAAACCTCTTTTTCTCCTTTGATAAAATGTAGTATTTAAAACTATAATTATACCTATTATTTCATTTGACCTATCTCACTGAACAAACACACTAGAACATCACAGCCCATAAATCATTTATTACAGCGCCTCCAATTATTATGAATATGGCTTAATATTTGAAAAAATGTCTGATACAAAATATTCAATCAACTCTGCATGTTTATTTCTGATGAATTTTATTATATATAATGCTTTTCTGTTAGAATAAACATTAACTGTCAGTAACAGAAATTGTCAAATAACATGCAAAGTCAGGTCTCTTTGGCCAGCCCTAAGTGCCTGTTATTTTTAGTACTAGACATTGAATTTTTTTTAATTAACACTTTTTTTGGCATGTCATTTCCAGGCAAAACACAACCACTCAGTTTTCTCCCCGTTACGGGTTATGCTCTTTTATTATGCGTTTCTCAAGGTAATTTGAGTTACCTTTGTGTAATAAATATGTATTGATGCCATGTCTTAATTGAGCAGGGTATCAATGTCCCATTATTTCCCTACCTTTGAAGCAAATCAAACCCAATACTTGTACAGTATTATCTATACTGGTTGAGTTCTAACGTTTGTTCTTTTGTACTCTAATAGGCTATCTTTTAAATTAAAAAAGCTCTGTATCCCTGACCACCACAACTGCACATGAAGGTGGCATTATGCACTCTGTTAAGGTATGATTACCACACGACATCCTCTTCTTTTGCCTAAGAAAATGCACCCAAGGCATTTCTAGCAAATTCCTTAGATGAAGCTGCAGTATGTAAGGTTTGCATAGAGAATGATTCAACTCTAACCAGCTGAAAAGATCAGCAGGTCTCTGTGGTCTGTAGGTCTCTGACTACGCTGAAAACTAAACCATTGAGTGAAGAGTTACCTTGGACACTTGGTCAAAACGAGCTGCCTCAGCCCAAACCTGCCCCTGCTCTAAGGTGGCAAGAATGGGGTGAACTTCGTGTGCTCCTTAACTTGGTTTCCCATGAGGTCAGTTGTGATTTCTTCTGGTGTCCTCTCTGGCTTGGTCTATTGGAACAGATCCTGGACAGTGTGGGGAGAATTAATGAACTAGGAGTCACAAACACAGATTTGGAATTGTTAGAGCCCAAGAATGTTACGAGGTACCACATCTCTCTAAAAACGTGCCTGTAAGATCCACAGCGTTGCCATTCAGATACCGTGGTCCAACTTCAGTGTTACATAATGAGAAACAAGAGAAGCATTTAGTCACTTCTTTTGATACCATTTTGTTGAATCTCTGACTCGATAATTTCAAAATGATTTCACAGAAATTCATTATGCAGTTGCTGCTGGCTTCCCTGTTTCAGCAGCTCTGAATGCAGGTCCCTCAGGAGAACATAAAAATAGATTTGGGGCTGTCTTGGCACCACTGGCTTTAGGGCTGTTGGACTGGTCATAGGTGATGTGGCTGCAGAGCTCTTGGTGGGTGCTGGGCAACCTAAAATTGATCCAGATCCCTGTGAAGAACTTCAGCAAGAGTATTCAGTAATGACCACTGCAGTGAAAGCTGCCTGTAAGTAACATACCCCATGCAGTAAATGCAAATATTTTGGAAACAAAATTGTATTTTGGTAATACTAAATTTTGATGACCTGCACATGAAGATGTACATATCACTGGTGTGTTTTGAGCTAACTTTTTGTGCCCTGGACTCCCCATGGAGCTTTGCAGAAATCTCACCCAGTCCCTCTGTGCTGGGAGGCATCAAATAACCTGCCAGCAAACACAGCGAGGCTGGTGCTGAGCTAAATGTGGGCACTGCACTGAGCAATTGGCATTGTTTCCAACTGGGATTGCTGTACTTTCAGTAGATCTGTAGACACAGGATGAAATATTAAAGATTGCTTGGCAGTGATGTATTTGCCAGTGGGCCCTGCTTTTGAGGAGCAGGAAGCCTTTGTGATTCATCCCCCTGTCACTGCAGTCAGTGGGCGCTGCTTCGGCTCCAAGTTCAGGGAATGCAACAAATGAACTCCTCAGAAAACAACAGTTCTTTGCAAAAGGGGAGGCAAGAAGGGCTGAATTTGGGCTAATGAAGCAGTGGTGTTAAATACTATCTCTTTGAGTCATTATCTTAGTTCAGGCTAGTACAAAAATGATTTCATGGTCATATCTACCACTATTAGAGCAGAAGAACACGGCATAAGTGAGATTAAAAAATAACAATTGTTGTAATTACTGTTGTTTATGAAAGCTGGCAAGTTACTATAGTAAAGGAATGTTTTAAAATGCATAGGTTTTCCTAAGTTACATGATCATTATATGTGAGCTGCCATATTTTTAGTATCAGCAACACAAATGCATACAAATACTTTTGTTCATTTGTACCAAGATGGTCTATGAATAATTATGGATTCATAAAAGCTAATTACAGTGAACTCCCACAACAACTGCTTGGGTGAGTCAGTAACTGAAAAATCTATAAATGTCTGAAAAGTCTATAAGTGATTCTGACACTGTGAATATGATTATAAGTATAAATAAATACTTGTTCTTTTATTCAAATAGGTTTTCAAACTGGTTTAATCTTTACATCACCTCCCCTGACATGGATAAACCAAATAATAAGCTGCCATGGGAGGCAGTGCTCTAATGAAGGGTATTTGAACACTGGTAGCTGCAGATGCACATGTCAACCTGGGGATCATGGCACTTTCTGTGCTGTGTATTTTGCATTCCCCTGGACTCCTCTCAAATCTGTACAACATCAAAGAATTTTTCTGTCAGCTACTTTTAATTTAGAATTTGTGACCCTGCTGGTTCTGTCTATCAGCTTGATTGTTTTCTGTTTAAAAGAATTCACAAATGTATAAATACAGAGCAACACACACACACATAAATTGTTTTTAATTATTGTTGCAGGATTCTTCCCTAGGCCCTCGTGAATACCTGATTGATTCTGAGATTTCCCAGAGTGAGACCTCTGGACAGAAATCATTTATTTAGGAAAGCTAAAGTTACCTTCATGTAATTCTGTTTTTAAGTAGGTACCATCTTGTGACACTCCATCTCCCTGCTACTCCAGATACTGGTGGATTCACCTGAAGTGGTTCTGTTGCAGCTTTCTTTAATTTTATTTCCTTATTTCAGTTAAAATAATATTTTTCATTTATTTAGTTGGCTTCCCTGCCTGGCACTTCATCTGAGGGAACATCTGGAGTGCTCTGACCATCCCCTGGATGCTCTGGGGAGGGAGGGAGGCCCTCTGGGGCAGCAATGTTGCTGTTCCCTCGGGGAAAGAGGATCTCAGAAGACTCAACCTAAAAAAAGGGGAAGTGCAAGGGCATAAATTTTCTCACATTTTTCTTGGCTTTGTCTTTCAGTTTTGGACAAATATCTTCCTGCCTCTGTTTGGCATTGTATGTACATATTGATGTTGAATCATAACAATACCTATGGTTGTGAAAACAAGTACCAATGCTCTCTTAAAACAGTTTTCATCCTCTAAATCACTGAATATCCTCATACTCATTGTCTTTTTATTCTCTTTTTTTTTTTTTTTTTCTCTCTGGGTGCAGTTACACCCCATGTGTGTCTAAATCCACAGGGCTGCTGGTCTTGTTTGTTCGTTGTTCCATTGTTGCAATGATTTTCCCTTCACGTTCCTCAGCACCTTTACCACAGGCTCTCCTCTTGTTTTCATGCTTTGGTTGGAACCTACAACTAGGACCTGTCCTGTTGCACAGACTGTGTCATAACTACAGGGTATAGCAGATTATGGGGTTTTCTTCTCGCAAAAGAAAATCTGACTCTTCATGGGTTTAAGCTCCATTGAAGGTTGAAGCAGCTTTGATTCCTCTGCAAATCTCTGACAGTAATTCTGTTCCATGGTTTGTGCTTATCCTCCTTTGTTTGTTTGTTTGTTTGTTTTCTTCATCTCTCTCAGTAATACAGTCTGAATCAGCATGCTCATTTGTCAAACTGGGCTCTATATTAATCAGAGTTCCCCTGCATCCTTCAGACAGCTCTTACTTTTTAGGCATTTCGTACGCTGTACAATAATAAAAGCAGCCTGAGCAGCAAGGAAGAGAGATGAAAGCATTACACCTTCAGGGAAGGTATAACTTCTTATCCCTAGCTGCCCCACCACCCCTGGTGACATGAGACCAGATTTTGTTTGGGATTCTGTTTCCTCCCAAAAGACCCATCCCTGCTGCTCCTGCCAACGACTGTGGCAGAACTGCTGAGGAGCCAGAAGAACAGTGTTTGTTTATTCAGTGTGACACAGCAGAAGGAGCAAAGCTTTCTGTGCCATGGAGACCCACCTCATGAACTGGCAGCTCCATGTCCTTGGATGATAAGATTGACAGATTGACAACAGGTTAGCAAAGGCATCAGAGCTTTTGGAAAACTCCATAAAAGAGTCTGGTGCAATAAACACTTGAAGAAAAGTACAAAGATCAGTGTCTACAGAGCCATTGTACTGCCTGCTCTTCTCTATGGGTCTGAATCTCGGGTCATCTACCGCCACCACCTGCGACTCCTCCAACGCTTCCACCAGCGCTGCCTCCGTACAATCCCAGACATCCACTGGTCTGATTACATGACTGATGTGCCTGTCCTGGAGCAGGCAGAGGTCACCAGTGTCAGGCAGAAGTCACCAGTGTCAGGCTGTGCTGCTGAGAACGCAGCTGTGCTGGGCAGGGCACGTCTCCAGGGTGGAGGATCAGCCCTCCCTGAGATTGTGCTCTGTGGTGAACTCGCCAAGAGAGGAACCCCAAAGAGGAGATACAAGGACTCCCTGAAACAACAGCTCAGCCTTGGCCACAGTGACCACCATCAGTGGTCCACTCTGGCCTCCAGCTGGGAGACGTGGAGACACACCATCCATGACACTGCTGCCTCCTTTGAGAACACTCACAGAATCAGTCTGGAGGAGAAAAGACACCACAGAGAGAACCTCGACAGTCCCCCCTACAGAGACTTTCTACTGTGCCTTTGGCAACAGGACTTGCATGTCTCACATCGGCCTTATCAGCCATCAGTGCTTGCAGCAAGTGTGGGGAGAGCCCTTCCCAAATCTTCGTTGGTGAAGCCTGGCCATGGATGGATGGGAGGGATGGCTGCATTATCCTGGGGAAAAATGGGGATACTTTTGTAGGTGAGCTCCTGAATTCATTTATAGCCTTTTTTGTTCTTCCTCTGGAACACCTTCAGTTGATGCACAGTCCCAAATTTTTGCTTTGTTATCTGTCTATGTATGTTAAGACGAGCTTTGGGTAATAAGTCATAATTTGTTCTTCTACGAACCCAAAAATCACTCTACTATGAATACATATTGAGAACTTAGGAAAAAAAAAGGAAAGAATTATAAGTAATAATGATTTTTGCTGATTTCAAGGATACTCTCATGCTGTGAAATCATTAGGTCTTTCAAAAGCATGTGGGGTATTGTAGTGAATAAGAAGTGCAATGCTTTGCGCAGAGTGGGTTTAACAGAAATTTATACTCAAGACACTGGAACTTAAAAAATATAACTATAGTTGATAAACAATGAAACAAAGCAATAAATCTGTCTTAGTGACAACCCCAGGGACAGGTGGAATACAAGTTACATTCTCTGAGATAAAACCTTTGAGGAAGTATCTGGTCCAAATTTTAAGGAAGAATAGCCACAGAAGTTTCAGGTATTGGTAGCACAACGTGTAGTAATAAAAAAATAAAAAGGAAAAAATGTTTAGTTGCTGATGAAACATGAGAAGCCTGCTTATCCTTACCTTCTGCTGTGCTTTTCCTGTTGAACTGGTGATTGGAGGCAAGTGAAATGGCAATCTATAATAAGTATACTGGATAGTATAGGCTATTACTCAGTTTGCAGTGGAAGTGTTGCAGTGCTCAGGCTGGGTCAGAACTGGCCCATCGGTGTTGCTGTGATTTTTACCCCAGTGCTTCTTGGTGAAGTGGTAGAGTACCAGCTCTGAGTTTCTTGCTGCACACTCTCAAACACTTGCTGAACAGCCTGCTCTGGCTAATTCATGTCTTTGGACAAGTTTCCCAGTTGTAAGAAAGGATGGAAGATAGCTCTAAAAATTCTTAGTGTTCCCAACTCGAGTGTAGAGTTACACCAGAGGGCGTTTTCTGGGCTGGCAGTGGGAACATTCCAGGGTGGTGTGACAGGGGAGCTGCTCTGAAGCCTCTCCATCTGCACTGCAGAGGTTTCCAGCTCTTCTCCACAGTACAAAAACCACTCATTTCAAGGTGCCTGTCCAGTCCTAATTGTATGTTCTGCTTTTCCATGACTGTTCAATTTTAGATCAGCTTGACTGTATGCAACACCTCAATTAATTTCTACTTTTTTTAACAGAACTGAAGGCTGCAAGCACAGTGCTGAGCAACCTCAGGTGGCTATTTTCATCTGCTCTGATAACAATATGAGTTCTGAGCAAAGAAATATTTGTTCTTTCCCTTGGAGATAGTTTTAATGCATATTCACTGCGTTCATACTGTGACTTAGAGGAGCTTTCGTGGTTCTAATTAAAATCTGCTTGATCTCCTACTTAAATTCTAAAATAAGTCTGTAGTAATTCATGCAGCTAGTGTATGTTGACTAAGAATGTATTGATAGCTTGTTCCATTTTCCTCTGTAGAAAATAACTAAAGCAATAAAGACAACTTCAGGCCTCATGGAGCCTATTACTTCCCATAATTTCTGGATGTGAAGGGGAATCTGAAAACACATTAATTCACCTGAAATGCAATTCAGCCTTATTTTGGCATTGCTCTTCTATCATTCACAAGCAGAGCAGACTTATTTCTGAATTACTTTATCCCTTATTTACCAAAGATTTTGTATGTCAAGGAGAATAGTAAATCCTTTATGACTCCAGCTACCAGAGTGAGTAAGCCCTTAATATAACCAAGGCACAAAAGGATTTATCATAAACTAAATTAAAATCTCCAAACTCAGTTCGCTAATAGATATGAAGGAGTGGGCAGAGGAGAAAAATCAATTTACCATCTCAGTAGACCAGGGGACTCACTGTTGTTTTGCAGTGCTCTTCCAGTACGTAGATAATAGACCCCAGCACCACCACAGTTTAAATCAATCCAAACACAGTTATTGGAAGCTAAAGGCACCAGGGAAGCAGGAGGTGTGGGGTGGAAACAGCCTTTTCCTGTGGCATCACAAGGGAAATGCCTGTGTGGGAACTCCCTGTCCCTGTGGGCTGCAGGGGGAAGGTGCCCAGAGGACCTTGGGAGGCAGAGCCAGAGCTGAGGAAGAGCCCCCTGAAAGAGCTGACACCACTGTGGACATGAAGCTTGGTGTCCTGGTTATGGTAGCCAGGCCCAGTTTGGCACTGGGTGGGTGTGGATTCTAAACCCTCTCTGTCATTTTTCTCATGAACTGCTCACCATGGACCATTGGCAGCAGCTGCCCAGGGCACACCCCACCCCTCAGGGCACAGGGGGGTGTTCAGGAACTTCTGTGGGGTAAGGAAGGTTTCCTGCCTCCACACCCACCTGAAGGGTCATGTCTGCTCAGGGGCCATCAGTGATGCCAAAAACATGCCAGGATTGACCTCACAGACTAAATCACCCCTTGGGGAACTCCCCACCCTGGGGGAGGGACTGGGCGTTCCCACCTGAGCCCAAGCAGAGATAAGCTTGGGGTTTTGGGACTGGGATCTCTGATCAGATCCAGAGGAGGAGCAGAGCTTTGACCGGACTGGGACTGCCACTGGACTGCAACCATCATTTTCACCAGTAGGTTTTTTCCTTTCTTCTCACTTTGAACTCAGGGGGCCCACGTGGTGCTCAGCAGAGGGATTGGTGAACTCCATCCTGCTCGTGCCCCACTGGGCTGGGCTGCATCTCTGTTTTTGTGGCACAAATGAATTTTCCTTCTGTATCAGTGTATGTTATGATCTTTTATTAAACTGCTATTCTGTCTTGCAATCCTTTTCTGAGTTGGATTCATTTCTCCTGCCAGTTTAACTCTAAACCAGCACACTTGGACACAAAGCTCCTACTTTAAAAACCTAATCATGCTGAAGGTATTTGAAGGCAAAGAAAAATAAAGCAGTGCTGGTCTTGGCCTGGCTTTTCCTTTGAGGTGTCTGGGTTGACTTGCTGTCCAGTGGGGCTTATTGATGAAGGGCAGCTTAACGATTTGGATAAGGACCCCTGATAAACTCTCTCTGTTTATTTCTGTAGGGACTTGAAATGAAGACAATTCTAATCCTCTTCTGTAATTATGTTGCATGTTTCAAACCCCTGCTCTCAAAAACAGCATTAAACAAAAATGAGACATAATTAACTTAATGGAGAAGGTTGTGTGGACCTTGAGTTTTGTTAAGAAAGCTAAGTTACAAGTATAAAAAAACTGATATGCAATTAATGCTGCCTTGATAGTAGTTACAAAGACAACTGAACCCTTTCAAGAGAGAATGATTTTATTTTATTTTTCAAGCAATTACCCTAATGTAATTGCTACTTGTAATCTGGTCTGCTTGATACAAATTCAGGATTTCATTGAATGCTCAGAGTGTTACAGAGGAATATCAGAGCTTTGCAATCTCTTTGGAAAAATGACTATACATCAGTGATCTTATTATAGTATTTTTCCATCAAACACTTTGGATTCACCTTCCTGTAGTACCAAATTGCTTATATTTATTCCCATTGCATTTCATAAAATAAATTGAATTACAACAGGGTTTTTTTCGGCTCTGCATAGAATTCATGAATATAAAATTCCTAAAGAAGAGGAAAGAAAATAGCTGTGAAGTTTAGTAATGATCTATAATGGATCAAGGCAGGAATAGTGTTAAAAGTTGATGCAGCAAAGCACCCTTGGGAATTTCTTCCCTTTCAGGGAGTTGTAGCTGCTGCTAAATGTAAACCTTACCCAGCCAGATACTCTGGGACGGTGATGCAATAAAACTAGAGGCAAACAGTGTGAGGCTGAGACAAATAATGCATGTTCCCACACTGAATGTTTTCTAACCAGCTTTTCTCTAATGCCAAGTTTCCAAACTTAGTGACTAAAACACATGTGATTGCAGGCCTTTTTATCTGCACAACTCTATGCATGCATTGAAACTGATTTGTGGGGAAAAAGAACTTTTCCAATTGTAAAATGATAGTCTTTAAAGAAATCTAAACCAAATTAATCCATAGATAGAGATGCTTGTAAAAGAAGAGTAAGTTTTTCTGAGTTACAAAAATTAGATACAGTGGAAACTGATGTAGAAAATGTAATAAAATTAAGTGTAACCTAAGACAAGTATTACACACATGGACAAGTTATTTTAAAATTTTTAGTACTAATATTGATGAAATCCATAACCTTTGTCAACATTGCTGTATCATTTTATATCTTCATCTTTTTACTACATATTTAAAAAAAATGTTCGTAACACCCTTCAACGATGCTCAGTAAAACTTTATCAGAACTCTCTTTTGGTGGCGTTACATGAGTTTTTTGTGATCCAGTTCTGTCAAAAGCATTAAAATGAATGTGCCTATAGTTTCAGCATATATACCATCCATCATCTACTAATGAGATTTCCTAGAGCCGTCTCCACATCACGTGTTCTGAAATGGGGTATGAAGGCTTGACACTTGACTTGAGCAATGGTTTATCTTGGAAAAACTCTTTTAAAGTGATTTTAAAATAATCTGAAAAGCATCCTGAAGCAGAGTACCCAGGATTGGTCCTTCTGGTTATGTTTCCAAGGTGGATGTTGAAATATGATAATGAATTCCCCCTAAGCCAGTAGATGCTGGAGCATCCATATATGTAACCTCATACATAGTTTTCTAATATGCACATACATTTCTGTGAAAAAATCACATGTGACTGAAAACCAGATGTGAGAATTTTAAGTTAGTCCTACAGGAACACCAAAGTATAATTCCAAACTGAGTGGGTTTTATCTTACTAACAAGTTAGTGGCATGGACAGAATCTGCTAAAAAGAATGTGCATCTCTCACTTTGCTTTCAGTCCTATACAGTCTACAGTTTCAGAGAGATGCAAGGGTATTATTTAATGGAAATGAAAGATGCACTTTTACTCAAATTATAATAAAAAGGGTTAACGTACAATGTAGAGGTGACTAGATAATTTTTTTAATTACAATAATAGACTCCTTGAGAAAAACCTCTTTTATGACACATTCCATTATTTGCTACAGACCCATAATTTGAAGATTACTGTTGAAAAACTCAGATGAAACAATTTTACGATCATGGGCCCATTAAAGGTTTAAGAAATGCCTGGCTAGATTAGGAAGAATTTAGTTGTGAAAGATGCTGTGTGATTTATTATGCTCCATAAAATTGCAAAGACACATGGAAAGCAGGCTGTATTTGCAGAACAGTCAGGTCACCACTGTGCTGAGTGTGGGGTCTTCTCACCTATGGGTAAACTTTGTTTGTATTGACCCACTTACTAGTTCTGCATCTTTAGTGGAGTAGAAGTATTTATTTTAACATCCAGTTCTCTCATCCCAAGTACACAGGACGTGATACTATTGATCCTCAGGCCAATCATCCATTAGGCATCCATTAAGATCCAGAGTGATAGGCAAATGTGAATTACAATTATAACAATTCCATCAAAGGGCTGCTAAGATAAGGCACAGGTCTGTAGCTCAGTGAGGGTAAGGATCTCCTGAACCCCCTGTAGCCACACTATATTGCTGAAACAAAAAGGCCCGAGACAGTATCTCCGTCAGCTGTGAGATGTCCCTTGGTGAACTGTGGTGTTTCCAGGCATTCAATAAAGCCTCAGCCCTCTCCTTCACCACTCTGCCAGACATTCTCACTATCAAGTAAGAATCAGCAAAAGGGAACCCGAGTCTGTGCTTTAATGTACCTGCAACATCCAAAGTGATCTGCTTCCCGTAGATGCTCCAGAAAGCATCTGTCATCACCGCTGCCCTAAAATAGTTTCAGTCTGGTCTGGTATTTCCTAATTCATTTCTGCCTTTTCTTTCTTACCTGGTATTTCCTTCCCCACATTGTAATTTGGTCGTTTTCTCTGTTTCCCTGGCTAAATCTGCCTCTGAAACCTCCTGCTGATTTCTGCTAATTTTAAACAACATACAGTGCCACGGACATTGCTGTGTGCAATGGTTTTATTGCACACTTGTTTGAAACTATTTGTTTAACTCAGCTATGTGTTTAGTATTACATTCATGAGCTCATGGACACATGAGTACCATAGTTTAACTTGTGTTTTTAAACTGCATGGCACCCCAGGTGAATGAAATCTGTTTTGCTCAGAACTTTTAACCATACAAACTGATGTTCAGAATTGCACTGCTGTTTTCCTTGATGGGACACACATAACCAACAAATACCTGAAACACCTGTCCAAATGTGCACCTGGGTGTGCATCAAAATGGACCTTTGGCTTTAGAGGCCTGATGGTGTACACAGCTGATGGATCATGGGCTTGAGAAACCCAGCTCCCCTCAGAGCCACTCGCTTCCCCTCCTGCATCCACTTCTGTTAATACACCAGCTTATGAGCATTCATGCACTGGCACCTGAATTTGGACAGCACCTAAACCCAACTCTTAAATGGCAATCCAAAGTTTGAAACAGCACAGAGCTTTCAATACAGTATAGAAACCGTAATTTATGTTGTTGCATCTCTTTAGTGAGAATCTTAACTCCTGGTGTGTATGAGCTGCTAAAAGGTCAGCAGACACCTCAGCTTCACCTACATGTCCCACTTCCTCTGAATGCTGTCCCTTGCTTTTCTCATTCTTCCCCTTTCAATAGGAGCACTCCACCATATCCAGCCAGAGTGAAGAGCTGAACCTGGGCCCACTGATGGCAGAACAACTGTTTCCATAACCAGATCACACCTGGCCCTGGAGGCCGTGGCAGCCAGTGCTTGAGAGTCTGTGTGCATGTGTCATTAGCACAGTCAGACCTTAAATTCAGATGGAAGCCCCTTACACACGAATTCTACTTGGGAATTGCATCCCTCTCATGGGAAACTGGGTACAATAATGTGATTTTTTCATGACGTCGATTTTACCAACCAACGTTTAATTTGGTGATCCAAGAGGTTCTGTTGTAAACACCCACAGCCTGCACGTCTCTGTGATACAGCCACAGAATGTAAAGATGCAATTTTTCAGAGTACGTCAGGAAAGTTTTCTGTGTTTCTAGTGAAGTGCACAAGACATCATCTTTGTCCTGGGGGATTAATCAATACCCTGTAGCTCATCCCTCTTCTGTGCTGCTCAAGAAGTGGTGCTGTCACTGAGTTTTCTCTTGCTGTTGGTATTTGTGTCTGCATTGAACTGCTGCTCTGTGGGCTGCAGGAGTCATGTAAGGGCAGCGCCACTGAAACAGAGAGTCTGTGCCAGCAACAGCAGAGCAGGTCCTGCTCCTCCAGGGAGAATTTGAGCACCTGCAAATGGGAAAACCAGGAAAAATTCAGGATATATGTGCGGCGGAGCCGGCTCAGTGAGGCTGTTCAGCACCCAAACCTGTCACCTTGTGCTGCTCGTGGAGCTCCCACAGTTACCTTCAGTCCTCCCGCTGCTCGTAAACACACGAGGCTTTGCCCGTTTTCATGGGACAGGATGGGTTTGTGCTGTTTATATTGTTCCAAACTGAGCTGCCATGCTGTGAATGTGTTACCCTGTTTGATGACCAGATGGTTTGATCCACACTGGGCAGGCCTGGAAGGCTCCGGGTCCGGGTCTGGGTCCAAATCCGGGTCTGGATCTGGGTCCAGTCCAGGTCTGGGTCTCAGTCTGGGTCTGAGTCTGGCTCCGGGTCGGGTCTAGCCCAGGTCTGGGTCTCGGTCTGGGTCCGGGTTTGGGTCTGGGTCCAGGTCAGGGTCCAAATTTGGGTCTGGCTCCGGGTTTGGGTCAGGATTTGGATCCCAATCCAGGTCGGGGTCCAGGTTCCAGCCCTCAGGACCGGTGAATCGCGGGCGGGCTCTCCTTGCCCATCTCCTCTCCCCTCCCGTCCCCTCCGTGCCCCGGCCCCGCTGAGGGCCGGCTCCCAGCCTACTCTCTCCGTCCTCCCTCCCCACCCTCCCGGCCCCTCCGCTCCGCTCCGCTCCCGGCAG